>VDFB02382521.1:0-52894 GCA_007258455.2 Sequoia sempervirens
TTATGAAAAGACATTAAGAAGCTATATAAAGAAGGGAAAAGTGGGAGATAAAAGTGTGAATCATATTAATTAAATATATGTGAGAATAAGCAATATGACAAGTGCAATTAAAGTATGATGAGCTAATTATAAGACATGCATAAGCCATTAAAGTATATTAATATATGATTTTATGAATGGATATATACAAGTGTATATAGTTTATTATAATTTTATTGATATTATTCCCATGTCTACATCACTGTACAAGATCTAGTGTTGTGGGTTTTGCTTTGGAAAACTTTACACCAATTATTAACATGTATTCCTTGTAATTTATATAAAAGAGGGAAATGTGATGTTGAATTATTGTTATGGTATATGGCACACTTTGGGATACATTAAATTTGAAGAAATGGTGCAACATCTACTACATGGGTTCTCACTAATAGACAATTAGTTGCAGTGTGACCTTCACTTCTATATCCCATGCACTAGAGATTTTATTTTATTTTTATTTACTAGATTTTTGTTCCTTCCATTTTTGCATCTACTGTATTTGTGCATCAAGTTTGGGTTGGAGTCATAAGAAGGCTCACCAAGCATATCTAGGCATAACACGACATCTAGATCTTCGTTTTGTTTCAAATGCCTCTTCTAGACTCCAAAAGATTTATCATTCTCGTTGAAAATGCACTAACTCGACAAAAAAATCATACAACAAATGCGTGAGAAAGAGTGTCTATCTTCCTTGGAAATATAATCCTCTTGAAAAAGTATAATGGAATAAAAGAGAATCTAGATCCAAACCTTCATTCATGTCCAAGGGGTTGAGCTTAATTGGTTAAAGCATTGATTTCTCATTGTGGATACCCAATTTCAAATCCCAAAGGGACAACTAATTTATAGTCAAGAGACATGTGGAAGAGCAACAACCATTGAAGACTGGGAGTGTAATAGAAGATCATTCAAAGGTGACCATTAAGGAAAAATAAAAAGTATTAAAAGGCAACAATTATTCTTAACAAAAAGACATATTCTTTTAAAGAGTTATTTGTTTTCAAAGAGATGTAACTCTTCATTGAGATGTAAATATATAAACAAATATGCATGGAATAGAAAGGAAGATCTATTAGTCAAGAGTGAAGTGTGTAGAGTCCATAAAAATATATATTATTGTGGATATGTACGAAAATGCAATGATCAAGTTTGAAAAGACAACAATTATTATTTAAGAGTCATGACTATTCGAAGGATCATTATATTTGAAAGTGTGTACCTCTTCATAGAAATGTGAAGATATAAAGGGAATAATAAATGTGTGAGAGGTGTGAAATAAATTTAGTATCATACAATCATATTTGTGAAGAAGGGAAGTGTGTGAGACACAAAGATATATCATTAAAGAACAAGAAGATTTAAGAAGAAGAATTTATATGCATATTTGTATACAAATATTTAAGAAAGAGAACATATGTAGATTTGTGTGTGAATATTTTGAGGAGGAGAATATAAAAGGAGACCATTAAATGATATTTGTAAAGAATATTTATTCTTAATAAGACAAGATTTTATTGAAGAGGTTGGTGCCTCATATTGGAGAGGTTGGTGCCCCATATTGACAAGGTCGGTGCCTCATATTGGAGAGGTTGGTGCCCCATATCGACAAGGTTGGTGCGTCATATCAAAGAGAATGGTTTCTCTTGTTGTGTTGGTGCTCAATTGTGGGGATTGGTGTCTTCAATGGGTACCTACAAATTCTACAAGTGGGGATTAGTGTCTCTCGTAGGTTGGTGCCTACAAAGATTGTAAAAGAGAAATAAAAAGAAATATTTTGTTGTGGTTTTCTCCCATAAGAGTTTCCATGTAAATCGTGTGTTCTTCTTATGTTGCATAATTGTTAGATTTTATATGAATGATATTGTGAAATTTATATTATTGTGGTTATTAGTTAAAAAAAAGAATTATCTTATACTAATTCACCCCCACCTCCTCTCAGTATAAGCATCTACTCATCATATTCAAGCATATTTCATACTTCAATGTTGAATTAACATAAGGAATTTATTGCATTAGATCTCCAAGTGTGAAATACACACCATTTTAGGTGTAGCCATGGAGGAATAAGTTACCATCAAGAGTTGTAGAGGATACCACTATAGGAAAAAAAAAAAGGTTACAAATGTGCCATTTATAAGCAATAACACAGTCATATGTCATCAACACATGAAATGCATACTAATGTCCCAACCTAACCCAACACAACAATCAACCAATATCTAGCAATGATGATTTGGCCTTACTAAGAACCTCTAAATACTCTTCATTTTCTATTTTTTTACTTTCAAATATTCAACCATGATTGATTTCATTGTGCAAAGAGCCATAGCCTACCATGAAAGCAAGGTATGGGATGTAATGGCACATGAACATATGCATAGAAACTCCTTCACAACCTAAAAATAAAAATGAGCACCATAAATATTAGAGAAAAAAACTTAACAATTAAGACAAAAATTATTAGTTAATGAATATGACTTTTTAAAATAGTAATTTTTTAAAATTAAAATGCACATATAAATATAAAAGATAAAATATTATTTTAAAATAAAAATATATCACAAAATATAGAAGATCCAATATTAAAGAAGAAAAGAAGTGAAAAGTTAAAAAATAGAAGATAAAAAATATAAATGATTGTATATTTTATAATAAAATATATTAGAATTATTATGTTTGAATGAACATATGATTTTATTTATTTAATTGTATCATAGTGAAAAATAACTTAAGTAGAAATAAATAGTAAATACAATTGATAAAATAATCACCTAGTGAATCATTTATTTTCACTCAAACTTTTGAAAATTGTTGAAAAATATAATATAAAAATAAAGTAAATGATATTAAAAAAAATAGTTCTCAAGTAAATAAATTAGTTGTGTAATTTTTTTTATATATATCTACTTACCTACTTGTGTGTCGATGTATTCTATGTAGTAGTAGTTTAAACAGTTAATGAAATTTGATATTTATATTATAAAAAAATAAAATAACTTTTGAGTAAAAGAATACATTTTCATAATTTATATACATGATTTTTATGATTTATTATATTATTAAATAGTTCTAAGTAGAAGTTAAAATAAATAATGTATATCTTTTCTATCTACTTACATATTCATGTGCCTATTTTTGCATGTAGTAGTTTAGGTAGACATGAAAAAATGATATTCACATAGATATATGATTAATATATCTATAATAGTAAAATTTGCATCACTAAAAAATGATTCTCATATAGATATATATAAGTAATATATCTGTAATAGAAAAATTTACATATCCATGTCAATTCCTATTTAGTTTTGGGTCTATTTTGATGAAATAACTTAGTATACAATTTTCATATCAACAAATGTCACTCTTATGCAAGTTGGGTTCAGTCCCCTATGTTGTTCATTTTTATTTACATTTTCTTCTACATTTGACTCTACCTTATCCATATCTACACACATTTTCATATATTTGACATTTGTTATAACCATTATCACCACCCATATCGAGACATCCATTCCTTACATAGATATTATCTTTTTATCCCAAATTAATCCTACAAGTGAGCTTGATCTCGTACATACAAATCTAACTCTTGAAATTTTAAAATTCAAATTCAAAATTTGGCTCTCTTTCCCATTCCTTTTCTTTCTTGGAGGTGATTTGGTATGTTCTTGTAGTTGAAGACATTCAATGTGTGTTCATTGATCATCAAGGGAGAATCAAACATTCACCCTCAAAACCAAACATATTATTCTAGGAACACTTCAATTGGAGCACAAAAAGGAACCTAAGCTTGCATCATCATTTTATTTCTAAAGATTATTGTCCTTGATTATTAATTGATCATGAAGCAAGTTATTCTAGAGAGTTGACATGGGAGAACTTGACCCTGACAATCTAATTCCTCCCCAAGGTATTTTTAAATATCACTAGTCCTTAACAATTATAGAAACACATAGTATCAGAGAATAAAAAAGTAGGATCACACATTTTATTAAATCAAATTCACGTGTCTCAAATTAATCCACAAATTTTCCCTTGCATAGAGTTGATAGCTTATTGTAATCTCAAGATAAATTACATACAACGAAGAACCAATTTCAATCTCGAGACCTACAAATTTTAATGCACCAAGTTATCTATTTAGCACATTCACTCTTAAAGCTCAGTGCTCTAACCTTCTTTGAATAATGTATATCTTTTCTATCTACTTAATTATTCATGTGCCTATTTCTGCATGTAGTAGTTTAGGTAGACATGAAAAAATGACATTCACATAGATATATGATTAATATATCTATAATAGTAAAATTTGCATCACTAAAAAGTGATTCTCATATAGATATATATAAGTAATATATCTGTAATAGAAAAAATTACATATCCATGCCAATTCCTATTTAGTTATGGGTCTATTTTGATGAAATAACTTAATATACAATTTCATATCAACAAATGTCACTCTTATGCAGAGTTGGGTTCAGTCCTCTTTGTTGTTCATTTTTATTTACACTTTCTTCTATATTTGACTCTACCTTATCCATATCTACACACATTTTCATATATTTGACATTTTTTTATATCCCTTATCACCACTTATATCGAGACATCCATTCCTTGCCTAGCTAATATATTTTTATCCCAAATTAATCCTACAAGCGAGCTTGATCTCATACATACAAATCTAACTCTTGAAAATTTAAAATTCAAATTCAAAATTTGGCTCTCTTGCCCATTCCTTTTCTTTCTTGGAGGTGAGTTGGTATGTTCTTGTATTTGAAGACATTCAATGCGTGTTCATTGATCATCAAGGGAGAATCAAACATTCACCACTCAAAACCAAACATATTATTCTAGGAACACTTCAATTGGAGCACAAAAAGGAACCTAAGCTTACATCATCATTTTATTTCTAAAGATTAATGTCCTTGACTATTAATTTGATCATAAAGCAAGTTATTCTAGAGAGTTGACATGGGAGAACTTGACCCTGGCAATCTAATTCCTTCCCAGGGTATTTTTAAATATCACTAGTCCTTAACAATTATAGAAACACATAGTAATGGGGAATAAAAAAGTAGGATTGCACATTTTATTAAATCAAATTCATGGGTATCAACTTAAATCCACAAATTTTCCCTTGCATAGAGTCGACAACTTATTATGATCTCAAGATCAAATACATACAAAGAAGAACCAAATTCAATATCAAGACCTACAAATTTTAATGCACCAACTTATCTATTTAGCACAGTCGCTTTTAAAGCTTAGTGATCTAACCTTCTTTGAATTGAATTTTCCACCTTAGCATTTAATTCTAAATAATCTACTCAAACAATTGTCATCTATTTAATCTATGTTAATTATGCTAAGTTGTATGCACCTTACTAGATTGGCCTAGATTAAGCTTAAGGAAAGGTTATTTTCCTTATGTAGATAATATAAACATATCTATCTAAAAGACATCACAAGATATATTTTGAGACACCTATATTAAATTTGTGTTATAACATAGATACGTTTTCCCAATACTATAATTGCAAGTATTATAAAAATATTTTAAAGATATCCACACTAGTTTAAGATCTAACTTAAACTCCAAACATTTCAAAACAAAGGGTAAATGTTTATTTTTTCTTTTAATTATTAGATTAAATTCATATATATTTTTTACATTACATTAATCAAAATCTCTACAGAGGCTTGTAGTTCAATTATTAAGGGTAATGGTATGTTCCTTGATTAAACCATCTGTCAAGGTTTAAATCCTTTGGATGTGCGATTGGACTAGATTAGGCTTGGGAACAACTTTGATGGATTGATTCCCCTACTCATGACATTAGATTGCCTTAATGTATACTTTCTCATTATGTTTTAATCTACTTAAAAAATGTCACTATCCATATAATCTAATTATCTTCATAAGAAAAACATCTATTAATGTACTCTCAACATGGTGAAGTCATTTTTATGAGAGACTTCAATGTTAGGACTGTAAATGAGTAAACCAAAACTTTGAACAACAAGGAGATAACAATCCTTTATGGTTGAAGGAGGCAAAAAATCATTATTCGACTAGATGTTTAAAAGATAATAGGGGCATTACTCATTTTGTTGAAGAATTACTAACCTTACATGGTAGTTATGGATTGTTTGTTTGTAATGGCATGTATAGGTGGAAGAGCTATAGGAATTACATGTGTAGAATCTATAATATTACGAGTGTAGTCAATTATGTTATTTACTCGCAAAAATCAATTGGTAGGATAACAAAGATAATGATAGAATATTTTCTTACAAAACTAAAATTAGATCACAACCCAAAATTTATAACATTATTTTGGCCAAAAAATAAATAGCCTATGATAAGAAGGCAACAAATCATCAACACTTGGCAAAATAATTTTTTTCATAACCCAAGAAAATCGTTGTACCTTCATAGAAGCTTTGAAAAAAATATTGCACAAGGAGGAAAAGAGTAATTAGGGGTTCATAAGCCACAAATTAGCAAGCATAATATAAGAGGCCCTTGAAAGATTATAAGGGTTAAAAATATGAAAAAAAACAAGTTATTTTTCAACAAATGCTTGGTTTCATGAGGAGTGCAAGGTAGCAATAAAATCTCTTAAAGTGATGAGCATATAAGAGGGCAACACAAATGTATACTAGTAAATCATAAAATCAAAAAGGAAAGAATGCATGATCAAAAGGGTGAAATTACAATACCGTGTCTCACTTTTGAGACAATGAGTTTTTTGGGGGAGAATGGAAGTTTTTAAAACCTTCGATTGAAGTAGAACCTTTGATCGAAGGACCTTCGAGTGAAGGTATATCACTTTATACCTTCGATTGAAGGTAAAGGCCTAAATCAACATGCTTTTACATAATGACCTTCGATTGAAGGTCCTTTCTAGGCTTCGATTGAAGGCACCTTTGATAAAAGGGGTCGAACATGACAACTTTGGTTTCTGCATCAAAATTTCCCCATAAAATTTAGTTTAAAACCTTAGGTTAGACCTTTAGATGAAGTTAAATTGACAAGATATTTTGTAAGATTGTAGCCCTCAAAATGAGCTTTCCAACAAGTATAGTTTTGATATATTTTTTGTTTATCATGTATTTAATTTTCAATTTTTACTGAACATAGGTTTTTCTTCGAACATCAAGCTCTTTGTTTTGTAGAGGTGGAAAAATGGTGAACCGTTGTAATTTTTTTTCAAAAAATACCCTTGCCCTAGGTATTGATGTCCTTGTGTCACCAAAAAAAAAGGATTTTGATATATACACAAGAAGTTATGTTGGACGACACACACACATGTCCAAATTATAGTTACAATGACATCATAAATTATTTAAAAAAAATATGGACAAAAGATTATGAAAAATTATCCTTGCTCTAGATATTGATGTTGAGAATCTATATTTCAAAAAATAGAATTTTATAATTTATAGAAAAAAAGTTATGTTGGATGACACAAGTTCATTTCTTTCTAAAAATATTGTTTTCTGTTTCAAACTAGTTATTAAAGGAGATGTTGAAAGATTCATGATTTATTTCAAAAACATATATTTAGAATCTACACACAAATTACCACAAATCATTAGTTCACACCATCTTCAAATTCTTAACGATTTAGCTGCTATAGGTCTCAGAAGATGAAGATTCAGTTAAAAATATAGATGTAAATGTCCATCTTGGGCAAAAAGTGAGACACAATATTGTGATTTCACCCAAAAGTCCAAAGAGAACTAATCTATTTAAGGAATAATAACAAACATTTTTTTGAAGAGAGCTTCAACAAAGGAAACAAAACATAGAGTATAACATCATAGCTAATCAATGTCTTACTTATGTAAGGCAATTATATGAGCATGAACCAATTACCAAGGTATCTCCCTTGGTCATCATGACAACATAGCTATTTGTTTTGTGATAGGTTAAGGAAGGTATTAAAAAGATGAGCATAAGGAAGGCTTCTGATTGGTTGAATGACAAGCACAATACTTAAAATGGGGAAATCAAATTCTTGCTCCCTATATTAGGAACATTTTTAACATCATCCATCTTGGGTTTCCAAGATATTAGACAACCAACCTTGTAATAACTCTATTTAAGAATGGTGATATAAACAATCCCTCCATTTACTAGACCATCACAATTAATCCCTTGTTTGCAAAATTGTTTGAAAGCATGGTTAAGCACAAGATCAAAAAGTGGGTAAAAGAAAAAGGTAAGAAAGTAAAAAGTATATTTTAGACCAAAGCACTCGACTATAAACAATGACATCATTTTAAGACACATCATTGAAAAAGTTGGGAATGATAAAGAGGAAGCCTATTGCTATTTTGTTAACTTCAAGAAAGCTTTTGATACGATTCCCAATATCAAATTATGGAGTAGAATGAAATATATTGATATCTTATAGCAATATAGAGGGGATTTTCATAGGCTTTATGAGGAAGTTTGGGTAAAAATCATAATTCAAATAGGTCTTTTTGAAAGTTTTAGAAGTGATACAGGTGTCGACAAAGGGTGTCCTCTTTCCCATACACTTTTTGGTCTTTGTATTGACAAATTAGAAGAATGACTAAATATACAAATAGGGGATACTGGTATTTTGGGATAGAATGTTGTGAGGATTTTGTTGTACGTTGACAATCTAGTCTTGATTGCTATATTTGTACAATGGTTACAAGTATGCCTTAGAGTAATTTTGCAAGGAGGAAGATCATGATCTTCTCCAATAAAAGGAAGAAAAATTCACTTCTATTTTGAAGGGAATATTTCAAAGGAAGTAACAAAGTAGAAATATCTTAGCATCGACTTCAATAACAAGCTCAATTGGGATACTTATAGAAGGAATATAACTTTGGAATGGTGGAGATTGCTATATGCTTTGTAAAATAAAAGCAAATAGGCAAAGTTATGGATTTGAAAAACTATGCAAATTATTTTTGGGCTTTTAGTTATTTTAGTGATTATTTACAAGTGTGAGTTATGAGCTAGCAACACTTTAGTGGTAAAATGAAGGCAAATAATGAGGATTAGAAAATATAAGATCACAAGCATATTCAAACTCAAAACTTTATTCCTTTATGAGTCTTCTTGATAAAATGAGTATGTTCCCTATTGAGGCCATTGCTATGTTGTGTCTCATAAGTTATTTAAAAAATATTGAATAGACGGAGACACATAGATGGCCTAAGGTTGTCATCAATGAAGTCTTGATAGAGAGAAAGTAGTTTAGGATGAAACAAAAAGTCAAGTGGATGAGCAAACGAGGCATTAACCTAAGTATATGCCCATATAATAACAAAGAAATAAAAAACCTTTGTTATAGATAAATTTCACAAGTCTATGTGGTTAAATACGTTAAGAAAAAAAAACATTATTTTGACGAATTTAACCCCACTTATGATCATTAACAAAAGGCCTACATAGGGGCAAATATACCTTGGTGAGTGAAGATTCTTATAACTTAGTTCAAGCCTAGCTCACACCATCTTCAATTTGAAACAAGTAGATGAAAAAGACCTAAAGAAGAATGGGAGAAAATAGTTTGTATCTTTTGCATGTGAGACAATTGAATATGACAAACACTTTATTCTAGAGTGCAAAACATACTAAAATATTTGGGTAAAGTAAGCACACTTTAGCGGCCCCATCACACAAGATTTGTTCAAAGAGAGTAAGGTTGGAAAAATAGTGGAACTCATCTATCAAGCTTTTTGACAATTGATCAACAAACCTCATAACTACAAAAATAAAATTTGCTGTCCCAATAAACTATCTTTAACCTTGTGAATGTTAAATTCTTTTATTCTTGACATTTAAGCAAAGGATAAAGGTCGCGTATTCTCTCGTTACGGGCGGGAAAAAGCAACGAACAGCAAAACCCTCCTCCCATACAAAATCAGAAAGTACGAAAGAAATGCAGGTCTAATTTCCCGCGGTTCGAATCCCGACACAGTGAAACCCAAAACCCCGGACATACGTGCCGGGTTTGAATCTCATACCTTTCTCTCACCTCTAAATGTTGAGGGCTCCCATCCTGCACTCCATTACAACCATTCGCGCTCCGTTTACTTGCAGACTCTTTTCAGCCCTAAATCCTAGCGTCATATCAGCGCTTTCTTACAGCAGAAGCCGTGCTTTAATGAGCTCCAAACCAATGGCCGGCAAGAGCGTGGCGGACGTTCTCATGGGAGCCGCCCGGGCAGCTGCAGAGAAAAAAGGCCGCCCGCCATTAAAACACCAGGCTAAAGCAGAAGAGGCAAAGAAGGCCGTCATTGCCGAAGAAGCTTCGCAGGGTAAAGATATTGCACCCCCTTCTGTGGATGATAAGATTGCGCTGCTTACGAAGAAGGCGGCGGAGTTCAACCCGAAGGCGGCTGCATTCTGGAAAGACGGCGAGAATGTACCGTTTTTGTTCCTTGCCCGTGCACTAGATTTGATTTCTAACGAGTCCGGCAGAATCGCCATTACGGAAATTTTGTGCAATGCGTTTCGAACCGTGATGGCCACTACGCCTGGGGATTTGTTGCCCGTGGTTTATCTATCGGCGAATAAGGTGGCGCCTGCACACGAAGGGGTGGAGCTTGGAATTGGTGACGCTGCCATTATTAAGGCCCTTGCCGAGGCCTTTGGGAGAAAGGAAGACCAAGTCAAGAGCCAGATGAAGGTATACTGTTTTTAAATTAATTTTATCTTAAAATTAAATAAAAAGAGGGTTGATGCGGCCCCTTAAGCCACGGAAGAAAATCAACGAGGAATAGTTCCCAAACGCGCTCAGTGTTCTAATGCAATTTTCTTATCAGTCAAATTATATGTGTGTTAAGGTAATGGCTTCTGGAATAACTGGGTACGCCAAAACTGGAAAACTGGAAAAATTTGACCGTCTGGAACACATATTTTGTTTCAGTCATCCATCACAATAGAGCTATGAGACTCTGAATCAATTTTTTAGAAATTTCTATTGTGTTGAACGTTCAAATTCAACTAAAGCTCCACGCTTGACAGGTGTTAAGCCTGGGTCTTAGCATGGCAATTCTCCATCTCAAGTTTCAATCACTAGGCAACAGCCTGATAGTGATTTTCGTTAGTAATTTTTTCAATCTTCTCACATTTTTGTTAATTTTTTTTTGGTTTTTGTTATTTCTCGAGGGTTGTTCTGTTAGAAAAAAATTGTGACATCACATCCATAGTCTATATTCATCATAGTTTGAAGACTCACGACTCAACAAAACTCAGCAGGGCCAATTTTGACCCAGACTTGACAACTATTCAGAATATAGGAAAATGACCAAAAAAAAAAAAAAACACTTTGAAAAAACATAAATGTTATGCAAAATACAGTTACAAAACATATGAAATTAGTTTGTAGAATGTTGGGAAAGTGTTTTTATTATATCAAACACAAAAAGCGTACAGTATTGCATCAATATGCATATACAACAGTCAATAATATGATGTGAATCTCACGATGCAAATCATAATAAAAAAATACAATTCAACAAAGGCTCGATAATTTGTAACTTTCTCTTCCTTGTTTACATCCTCGTGGTGGATGCGTATGGGGTACACCTCCACAATCTAGAAGGTAATAACTCCTTAGGTTCAATATCATCATGGCCAATCCATGCCTCTTGCTTTAGCTTCTACTGCACCCTCCTTGTTTTACTATCTAAATCAGCAATCTCATTTTTATAAAGTGTGGGATCTTCATCTTGGGTAGTCTAGTCGCAACATGGATTAGTGTCATCCAAGTCAATCGCCTCATGGCTATTTGAGACCTCCACATTTTTTGAATGAAGGTGAAGCTTGTATTGCATGAAGGTGAGGTAGTTGAGGTGGTTTTGTATCAACCTGTTTTGCTTCTTTGTGAAAATGGTATAAATAAACTCTAATTTTGCTCACATCCAAAAGTTTTGCAAGGTTGGGACAAAATTTAGAGGGCTAGTTTTGAAGATTTGGGTTTTTTTGTCCTAATCTTCCCTCTAGGTAGTTGCAAAGAAGACATTTACAAGATTGTAAGTAAGCTAAAGTTGCATATTCAAAGATTTGAAGTGAATTGAATTGAAGACTAAGGTTTTTTGTGAGTTTGTGTTTAGGTGGTTCTCCTTAGATAGCTAGTGGCAAATAGAAGAGTCTACCTTAACATGCGTGTATTTCAAAACTCTTTAATACTCACGTCCTTGACCTCAACTTTAGGTGACCTCTCAACATCATGTTGAGAGGCTTTCCATACCCTTTACATTAGCATCCCTTAAGTATTTACAATTTTTTTTGGGGTTAAGGTAATCTGCAATTGCATGAATGGGTTGGTGGAGTTGATTGCTGCACCTCAAAATGAATTAATTTTTTATTTATTTTTCGTGTAATAGTTTTGGATGGCCTCCTTTGCATGTGCATGGTCTCATATAGGTAACACATTGGGTTTTTCTCCCCACCACCAAGAGTAAAACTATGACTAAAGGCTTCAACACTTACAAACAAATTAAAGTTGCACTTAAAAATATTAAAAAAAGAATGAACAATATCTAGTAGTTAGAATTTAGGAAAAGTGAACTTAAATGATATTTTAAAATTTAAATTGAACTTTGTAGTTACCTTGATCTCATTAGTGCACTTTGTAAAGACATCATAAAAAATGTCTTTACAAATCTTTGTCCATCTTGTCTTCTTCAAATAAGAAGAATCTACCTATCTTTGGTGCACAAAACGTTTGTTTTACAGAGCAAGCCATAAATACTCTGCAAGGTGATAAAATTCGTTGCAAATTATTTGGCACTTGCTTGTTCAAGCTTCTTTCCCTTGGTGCTCTCTCTCATCATGTGAAGCACTCGAGGGTGATTGTAGATGGTGATGCTCCTAGTGTCTTCCACCACATATTTCAGCCAATCAAGTTTGCTTGTGTCCTTCAATAGAAGATCAAAGCAATTCGCCATAAAAGGGGTACAAAAGTGTTGTATGTCTCTCCTCAAGTTGCCTACCTCTCGCCACATATATTGTTGCATTATTTTTCATATATCAGGCCACATTTTCTATTCCTGTCATGTCCCCGATCTAAGGCTGGGTCGGCCAGCTTAATAGTTTAAATAAATAAATAAATAAAATTATTAATAAATAAATAATAATATTAAAATTTAAATTATTAATAAATAACATTTAAATTATCTTGGTCGACTCATTTGAGTTTTGGCACTTGAAGTATTATTTGAAATTTTGATTTATCTTGGCTGACCTCTTGGAAGGTGCGAGATCTAATGATTGAATAATTTTTGGTTGTGGCCGACTTTTCCTAGTTGGCGCTTATGACTAGTATATATGTGAGGTTGCTGTTCATTGTTTATCATCACAAAATTGAGCAAGTGCTATGGCGAATTGAGTAGGGACGTAGTCTCCTACGAGTTCACATCAGGTTGAGGATGTAGTCTCTCCTGCGTTTCGTGCTTAGCATCCATTTCCGCATGCATCTTTGATCATTTGTTGTGCGTTCCAAATCTCAAGCGTTTGGGCAAAGGGAGCGATCATTCACCTTGGCCGATCTTAGTCTTTGGCCAAATACAATTCCACTGCTCGCCAACTATTGAGGCTTCATATCAACTTACATGCATCTGATAGCGGTCAAGGAAGATAGCAGGATTCCATCATCTGTTTTTAGGAAGGCGAGTCTATTCAAGCCCGTGAATTCCATTCACATGACATTTCACAGGGATTAAAGTCTTACGCTGGGGTCGAGCCTGTAGAACTATCGCAATCTAGAATAAGCGCATAGAGTCCCATATATGTGTCGAGGAAATCTATTGAAGAATCCGTTGATCTTAGGAAGTCACTTGACGATGTTGTAAATCCTACCGTTGGTGAATTCGTTGAGATATACTAGAGATTGAGTTACAGGTTTGGGTGTCTTTCATGCCGTTGGCCATTTTGGGCCAATTAAGTTGTATCGACCTTGTTGGAACAGATTAATAATTGAAACGATATTCTCTCGGGCTTATGATGAACTGAGATTAATAATTAAGCATTATTTCAGTTGGCTTTTGGTTGCTAAGGTTGGAAGAACAGATGAAGGAATCTGAAACAATGAAGGACACATCAGAGCCAGAATCACAAAAGGAGGTACAAGAGAACACTATAATGAGGTATGATGATTCTGAGGTTGTGATTTTGAACAATAGTTTTTCATCCAGACATGATCATGAGATAGAAGAGTATCATAAGGACGAGGAAGAATCTTGCCTTGTGGAGACACAAGAATTACTTGATGATACTTCAAAGGAATGTTTGGAGGCTTGAGACAAAGAGGATTTGGTTGATTGCAAGAAACAAGGTTTCGAGGAGTACGTGAAGACTAAAGAAGACACCAAACCAGCCATGTTGAGTCCATATCAAGGAGGTATGGTTTCATTTGATATTCCTTCATTGCCTTTGCATCATGGTTTGGATATTATTCGAGACAAATGTTGCCCATGCATATGATGATGAGCTAAGATGGTTGGATAAGATTGATGTGACATTGTGGGATCATATGGAGGATAAGGATGTCATAGTTGTGAAGGATCATGTGATCAAAGATTCTATTCATTGCTTTGATGGTGATCCCTCGATGGAGCATGACGATGACCAAGTTTCCACACTTGAAGACCATATACTAAGGAGGAGACGAACTTGAAGAAACAAGCAGAGGAGGTACAATCATAAATGTTGCATGAGAGTATTGATGCACATCCTTTTAGAAGCCAACTAAGGGTCAACAAAGGTATGCTTGGTTTTACTTTACGTCACTTCGATCATATTCATAAGATGATAGCAATTTTGTGTTGGAAGATTCTAGAGAAGCATGATGATTTTGAGGAGTTGCATGAGCTCAATCCTTGATGGTAGTCAAGACTCAAGTCCAACTACCTATATTCGCTGGCGGATAGAGATTATCTCCTCAATTTGAGTAAGATATACTATGATGTTTTGAGAGGGGAAGAAGATAAGTGTAATGACAGCCCTATATTTTTTTCTGAGTTTTTTGTTCTTTTTTTCTGATTGCTGTTTGAGTTTTGTTTGAGATGTTTTTTGCATTGAGTTTTCTCATGTGCCCAGCATGATTTTGAACATGCCAAATGATTTAACATATGTATGCAGAAATAACACTAAGAAAACATGCATAGAATTGAATACTTTCAGCTTCTTATTGGTCAGAAATATAACAGCAAATTACAGTCATTTCAAGTTCAATAACAAACTCAGAATATTACATTTCAGACCTGTTATTTTGAAGCATATAACATCAATGTTTAAACTCTGACTTGCAGCGCTTTCTCCAAGGAAAAGACCCTTCAAACCCTATGCAAACCTCACACCAAAACAATAAACTAACAGCTCCGTCAATGGCAGAAAATAGAACTGTTCGCAGCAGATTAGAAACTGAGATTAATCCTCAATTTGGGCGCCCTCTCCCTGGGGCGATTTTGCTCCAATAAATTAATGCCTCAACAAATAAATGCAAGTGAGTGCTTGATGGAATTGCCTCAGCCTTAGGAATTGAAAGAAACAATACCCACAATCAAAAACCCCACTGAATAAGAGTTCTGAGCAAATAACCAGGTCTGTCCATGGTGCCAAAGTGCCCAGAAATCTTTGAAATCATCACCAAACTTTCACTAGAACACCCCAAAATGAAGCAATGCATTCACAAACCAAAACTAATCAACCCCAACTCAAAAGTACTAAAAAATCCTCATACTGTTTGACTGAATCTTTAACAATGAAGCCTAGAATGTGATCCCTGGATGGAAACTAGGCCTTCACCAACTAGGGTAGATCTTGCACTACCGAAACCAGCTCCTCAATGTCAAGGGTTTTCGTCTCAACACCAATTTCAGACCTTCTGGAGTAAATCCTGTAGCATCTCCTTATGCAACCAAAATGAACATAACCAAATGAGAGCCAAAACTCATATTTATAAAGTGAGGGAAGGATTAGGGCAACTTGCATTTGAGTTTGAATATATTTCCCTCTCATTTCACTTTTTATGAAATGTCATGAAATTACCCCAAGAGGGGCGTCCAACTTTTTGCCTCCAAAATTCCACTTTTGATTTTTAATTTAAAATTGACTTTTAGCCCAAATTAGTCATCCCACCTTATGAAGCATAACATTAGCCTTTAAAAATGATAAATAAACCTCTTTTCTAGGCATCCATTTGAAATACATGGCCCCTCTTTTAAAACAACATTATGCAACTAGGCCAAGGGGTCTGCTTATAAGGAAACTATTTTCACTTTTGTAGCCTTCTAAAACGACTTAAAGTTATCACTTAGGCACCAAGGTACTTTTTAATGTCCCCTCCACCCTTTAACTTAAAATTATAAAGTAACTTTATTTTAATTCACTTTTCGAAGAGGAGAACAAATATTTAAATATTCCAACCTTAGCAACCAAAAGCCAACTGAAATAATGCTGTTGAATATAGCCTGACCTGGTCCAACTACTAAAAATAGACTTACTATTTTTTAGTAAGTACTAAAAATAGTAAAATATCAAAGATACACGCTAGAGAGATAACTGATACGCCAAAGGGCTTATTGTGAATAGTAAGCACTAGCTTGGTCCCTTGCCAAAACTAGAAAGCCCACGTCAGAAACACCAAACAAACCCCACAAAAGGACTGGCACAAGGCATTAAGCTCATCAGACAACTTCCACACATTGCCCAAACAGGAAACCCTACACTGCTCTGCTTGTCGGACCAGTTACTAAATATAACACTTACTAAAAATAGTAAGGGTGTCAGAACCAGACTAATCCAAAATAGGACATCGAAAATGGGGACATTACAATAAGGTGGATGGGCATGGTGGAGAATTGAGCACAACACAATCTTCATTTCACATTATAGGTCATACAGAGGCCGCATCCATGGAAGAAGACAACATGAAGATGGTCCAAGAAGGAATTATGGAAGATGATTCTAAAGGATCCTATGACGGAGAAATAGAGACATATACACATGATGATCATAGGGACACTATCACAAGGTACAAAGTCAATTTAAAGGTGACTAGGGATGAGGATGATATGCATTCTAACAATTCATTGTTTTGGCATAGTCTTGAGGATGATTGGAAGAATCAATTAAAGGTGACTAGGGATGAGGAGGTTCGAACCTTGCCTAAGTTGGATGGCACAAGGAGTATCCTTGAAGATTTCATACAGAGGGGAGCTACAGGATAGGGTGAACTAAGCATCGGCCTCAGAGATTTGAAAGAGATGAAGGATACTATGGAAGGCACCAAGTTGGCATACTTACATTTGATCAAAGACAAGGACAAGGCAATTGAGTATGCGGACACAACGGTGGCTACTTCTAGAAAGTGTGTAGAAGAGGTTGGCCAGATTATGGAGGAGATTGATAGCATACAGGAAGACCTTAGACTAATCCATTACTCCAAGAGTTTAGAGTTCCAGATTCCTCTTTCTCGCAGGAATATTCTTGTGGCTTGGAGAGAGCAGCTCATGGCAGAATATTCTGAGGATGCCTTTGCACGAATGACCTGGGTGTTGATGTAATTACAGCTTCGGACTTCATACTTCCTTATTTATATGTGATTATTCAATGTAAAGAGGCGCTTCATGGCAACTTTGTAATTATCTCCTTGGCTGACCTTCATTGCAATTCATTATTATTAATTGTATTTATTTCTTCTTGGTGGCCGACCTAGTATATTGAAAGGGTGCGACCTATCTAGCAATGTATTTATATGAGGTCATTTCCACTCATTTGGGTATCAAGCAAGTTCGATCTCCTTCTCCATTAAGTGCGAGTTCTTCAAGAAGAATAGTGCGAATTCATATACGAGCAGATTGTGAAGTCTCTTAAGTACAGATTAAAAGAGCAAACTATTAGTTTGTCTTACAGCCATTGCTAGTGCTGATTATTGGCCTTGTGTGTGGCCTCATTGTAAAGTGACTTGTTGCCATTACTTATATATATAAGAGATATATTTGTTGCTAGGTTTTTCTCCTTCAAGAGGAGGGTTTTCCTAGGGTATCTGTTGTGTTATTGTGTTTGATTTCGAATTTAATTTTCTGTGCATTAAATCTGATCATAAAACTAACATTGGGAAGGCAAAAATCAGGGCAATTGGTACTGAGTGTTTGACGGTATAATATACTTCGAGGACAAAATCGTCTTGGTGACAGGATCGAGGTTAAAGAATGATGTAATGAAGGCCTTTCATGATATCTCAACAGCAGGGCATCTGAGTGTATTCGAGACCTATAGATAGGTGCATGAGAGATTTCTTTGGGAGAGTCTTAGAGAAGATATTTTGTAGCATTTTCAGAGGTGTATGACTTGTCATCAGGGCAAGTCATGGCATCTTCCATATTCACCATTTATGATAAAGTCGGAGGAGCAAGATGATTGTTTAGAGATGGATGACATAGTTTGCATTTGGAGGATTGAGGCAGGAGAATCTTTGCCGGTGGATAGCATGGGAGTTTTGGATCTCACCCAAAGCAATTGCGCTTGGAGAGCATATTCTTTCGATGAGGTCAAGAGTTGGATCCTGTGGATTACATCTAAGGTATAAGATGATGAGATCCCACCATATTGGGACAGTGGTGGCACAATGAGAGACAGTAACCATTTCATTTTCAGCTCACATGGAGGGATGATAGCTTGGGATTTAGGTATTGTGTCCCACACTACACTATCTGACTATGCTTGGAATGCCATGACAACACAATAGCCACATGGTGGATACATTTTGGGATTCACTTGGGATCCGTGAGTTAGCATGGAGTTTGGTATGATCCATGACAGGGGAGTTCAATAGCCGCCTTGTGGATTCTTCATGAGGCTTTGTGATTCGGGGGCTGTTTGTTCAGAGATGCATAGATTGTTTCATCACTATGAGCGAAGCAATGTTTATACCAGAGTAACGCAACAAACTTCACTATTGTAGGGATGGAGTAGAACTGAGTTCATCCACAAGTTTTGGTGGGACACCTCTCGTGATGCTTCTTGGCATTGCTTGAGGACAAGCAATTTCTGGGACGAGAGGATTGTCATGTCCCCGATCTAAGGCTGGGTCGACCAACTTAATAGTTTAAATACATAAATAAATAAAGTTATTAATAAATAAATAATAATATTAAAATTTAAATTATTAATAAATAATATTTAAATTATCTTGGCTGACTCATTTGAGTTTTGGTGCCTAAAGTATTACTTGAAATTTTGATTTATCTTGGCCGACCTAAGGCGCAGAATCTAATGATTGAATAATTTTTGGTTGTGGCTGACTTCTCTTGGTTGGCGCCTATGACTAGTATATATGTGAGGTTGCTATTCATTGTTTATCATCACAAAATTGAGCAATGGCGAATTGAGTAGGGACTTAGTCTCTTGCGAGTTCACATCAGGTTGAGGATGTAGTCTCTCCTCCTGCATTTCGTGTTTAGCTTCCATTTTTGCATGCATCTCTAATCATTCGTTGTGCGTTCTAGATCTTAGGTGTTTGGGCGAAGGGAGCAATCATTCACCTTGGTCGAGCTTAGGCTCTGGCCAAATACAATTCCACCGCTTGCCACCTACAGAGGCTTCATATTGACTTGTAGGCATCCCATAGCGGTCAAGGAAGATATTAGGAGGCCATCATCTATTTTTAGGAAGGCGAGTCTTTTCAAGCCCTGGAATTCCATTCACACAACATTTCACAGGGTTTAAAGTCTTATGCTGGGGTTGAGCCTGTGGAACTGTCGCAATCTGGAATAAGAGCGTAGAGTCCCATATATGCGTTGAGGAAATCTATTGAAGAATCCATCAATCTCAAGAAGACACTTGACGACGTTGTAAATCCTATTGTTGGTGAATTCGTTGAGATATACTAGAGATTGAGTTACGGGTCTGGGTGTCTTGTCTTTCATGCCGTTGGACATTCTAGGCCAATTAAGTTGTATCGACCTTGTTGGAACAGATAGATTAATAATTGAAACGATATTTCTCTTGGGCTTATGATGAACTGAGATTGATACTTCATTTGTTGTTTGGGTTGGATGGTGTGAATGTATTTTAGTCATTGTTGTGCGTTATAGATCTGCATCAGTGTTTTCTGTTATTCTTTGCCATTGCACTTTGATCTATCATTGCAACATCTGTGTTGGTATTTATTATTCTGTGCAAACTTTTCACTGTTGTCTCGGGGTATGGAATGAGAATTTTTGGTGGTTTCCATCTAATAGAAAATTAAGCATTTATTTTGAGCGTGATTTGGGCAAGGTGCATTACAATTCCAATCTCTAACACGACCTTCGCCAACATTAGACTTAGATGCTTAGCATTCTTGACCTTGCTTGAGGTGTCAGTGGAACTCAAGAATACCATTTGACCATTTGATGCCACTAGAAAGTTAATGAGTTTGGTTCTTTCTTTTTGTACGCCCATTGAATATGGTGTGTTCATACTTGTGTCAATATTTCTTTTGCTCATCTACAATTTTCTTTGCATTTGTCATTGCTTTCTAGAGCAACTACCCACTTAAGTCACATGTACTAGGTGTCTTGAACCCTTTCCTTGCAATAGTTAAGGCTATGACCAAATTCTCCCAATATGGGATTCTTGCCACGTTGAATGAAAGGTTGTGCCAAAAATTTACACATGCCGTGCTTGCTTCATCACGCTTCTTGTTCTAATTTGTACCTTCAAGCAATTTCTACAAACTTGACATGCGTTGTGGAACGAAAAATCCTTGTGACTAAATTCAAGTGGAACTTGATGGAGTGAATCTGTTGTGAATTATGACCACAAGTGGAACCCACAATCTTTGTACTTGTTTTTGCCTCTGGTTCTTGCACCATGTTGGAATTCATCACTACTGTAATGGCTATAGATGTCTTAATTCTCTCTCCTTTTTTTTTTTTTCTCTCTATCAAAACAGGGGCCGCATTCATCTCTTGTACAACCTTTGACTCAACATTTGTACTAGTGCTCCATGGAGATGGGTCCTTAGGGTTTGGGTGATTCATAAGGATAAGGATAAATAAAACTTGAACAATAAGTTGAGTTTGGGAAACAAAATGATAGGAAAAAAACTTGTAGGGAGAATGGGGATGTCCCCTATGTACTAGATGTCTCGGGGACTTGGGCACTTGGAGGGAATGCCCCTTCATACAAGATTGGACAAATTACTCTATCTTGTGCATAAAATAAAAAAGTAACTTTAACAAAATAATGCTAAAAACCTAAAAGGGGGAGTACTGTCATTGCAAATGTAGGACATTGTATTTATTTTTTAGACTTTTAGCTACTTTTAGTTTTCCTAAGTTATTGTAATAGATACCCCCCATTATTCCCTTGCCATTGCTGAAATTTTGAATTTTTTGTCATCCTCAAAACTTCTTTTCTAGGTCCTTGTGCGCACTCATTTTGGAAACTAAAAGAAACATTGGTTTAGACCATAGTTACAAGACTCAAATTTGACTTAGACTTGGCAAGTTGATTTTTGACTTGGATTCAAACTTGGTGCTCAAACTCGACAAATTGAAAAAAAGCCATGAAATATAGAGATTTTTAAGTGTTTGAACTTTATCACGCACCCTTAAATAAATAAACTTTAAAGACGCAATAAATTAATCAAATAGAAGGTACTTTGATTACATATACTACTATACATCAATCGCATGAGTATAAAATTGGAT
The DNA here is from genome assembly GCA_007258455.2 of Sequoia sempervirens. NCBI lineage: Eukaryota > Viridiplantae > Streptophyta > Pinopsida > Cupressales > Cupressaceae > Sequoia > Sequoia sempervirens. Next base: position 21,739 of record VDFB02382521.1, read on the forward strand.
TTTAGCTAATATATATGTATATATTCTATTCAAGTGTATACAAAATTCATGGGTTATAAAATCTATGGCAGTAAAACAAATATCAAAACTAACAGTTTAAGTCTATGGTTTATAGGAGCTTGCATCACTCATCCCCACATCTATAGTTGTATTGCAAATCCTGTGAGGGTGTTTAAGAATATGTAAAATTCATGGATTATAAAATCTATGGCAGTAAAACAAATATCAAAACTAATAGTACAAGTCTATGGTTTATAGGAGCTTGCATCACTCATCCCCACATCTATAGTTGTAAGTCCTGTGAGGGTGCTTAAGATAGGTATACAAAATTCATGGATTATAAAATCTATGGCAGTAAAACAAAATTCATTGATTATAAAATCTATGGCAGTAAAACAAATATCAAAACTAATAGTATAAGTCTATGTTTTATAGGAGCTTGCATTACTCATCCCAACATCTATAGTTGTATTGCAAGTTATGTGAGGGTGTTTAAGATAGGTACTCGATGATAATGTGGCCATGATATCTGCCCGTGTAGTAGTGATACCAACATCCAAAGGATCTACTCATGCTCTATCCTTCTTCTTTGCCATGGTTACTACCTTTGCCTTTAGAATTGTGTGATCAACCCATGCAAGTCCTTATTGTTGAACACATGATTATCAACATCGTTGATCCAATATAACTATGGATCAACCTTCTCTAGAGTGATGGTACTGCCCAAGCTTGCTTTGTGCGGAGGTGAAAGTTGTAATTATTAGAAACAAGATCATTCAACCTTTGCAATGGCAACTAGTTGCGCTTGTTGGAGTGTATGTGCTCAACATACTCCACTTGCGCTTGCATCCCAAAGCTCTACATGGTTGGCTGAATACATGAACTGCAATTCTCTCAAGATTTGACACCTTAGCACCAAACTTTTTCCACCATGCATGTGAAATGGGAAAAGGGAACTCGATCTCATTGTTTAACTTTGAGTTTCAACATTAATGTAGAAAAAGAAGAAAATATTTAATTTCTAATCTTAAATCACAGCCTTAATGGACTATTACTTGGCTGCAATGTTGTTCGAGTTGCCTTGCATATGTCTCATGGAAGGAGGTCATTTTGTGCAAGTCGGTAGGTCTTAATCTTAGAGATTATCTTTGCTTTAAGTTGAGGATTAGGTACCATTTGCTCTATGATTGTGTAGTGCCCATGTAGAACCTTCGTATCAACTTTGAAATTCTAGTGGAATTAGAATATTAGATTTAAGAAATAGGCATATGCAAGTAAGAGTTTGTGAATTTGATGGTGCCATTGTGGATCAATGGTACCCCATATGGGATGATATTTATCCTCAACCTCAACACAAATGGATCTAAAGGCCTCCTTGCCCTATCAATGCTCTCATATATATAGCCTGTTGTGGGCTTTTTCTCAGCAGCAACTGAGAGGAGAACAACTAAAGACTCTATGAATTGCAATTACAATTAAACATTAACATAAATAAATGCAAATAAAAATAAACAAATAGAATTTCAATGGAAATATGAACAAAAATAGAATGGAAATATGAACTTACCTCTTCAATCACCTTCGTTGAGAGCCATAAGCTTTGCACATTGAAAATCCAATCAATCACATCAACCCTTGCTTTGTTCTTAGCATATGAAGATATAGAGTGCTCTTCATTAACAAACATGAGCCTCAAATTAGCTTTTGATTGAAGCAAAGTTTGCAATGTGATAAAGTTTGTTGCAAAATAGGTTATTCCAAGATGAGCCACGCTTTCTTGTTCATGTATTTTCTCATTAGGTTGATGACCTAAGCATGGTATATATGTATTTGCAAATGATTTTACCATGCTCCACACATGCTTTGATCCATGCCATTTTTCCAAGTTCCTCCATTATAAGGACAAGACAAGGAGCAACACAAGGAATCCAAAATAAGGATGGGTGCCCATCCATGACAAAGAACCAAACAACATATTTTAAACAAAGATAATGATAAGTTATTTGGTTGTTGAAATGGAATGGAATAATAAAATCACAAGTCTCCAATTGCACTCCTTGTTGCATCATGCTTGTCATTATTCCAACCTATGCTCTCAAGTGATGGTTAGGAACTTGGAGTAGTGTGTGGTACAATATATGTATTTAATTTAAATCCATGAAGTCTAAGCCCAACACTAGCACTACTATTATGATTTCCGCTACTCAAAGATCCAAGTAATTGAGAAATAGAAGAAGAAAGTCTCTATGAATCATTGCCATCTCTTCTCATCACATCTTTTTTAATAACTTTTGTTGCTCAAAGGTTTCTTATTGGCTTTGTACTTCGTGCAAATTTTTATGAGGCAAATCTTTGCATGTTTTAACATCTTGGCATGGTATTGTGGAGGTAATATTTTAACTGGTTAAAGTCTCCCTCAAGAATTTGTCTTGCAATGTGAACAGACCAACTCCCCTTTCTCTGATTAGGAATGACGTTTTTTCAACAAGGGTCCTTTCTAAGTGGTACCAATATCATAACAATTTATAAATATAAAGTATGTTGCAATAACAAATAAATGGAAGATAAATTAACATTTAGGGATTCTAGTTAAATTAAGATAAAAAAATAGAAAAAAGTTAAAAAAGTTAAGGTATGCAGTTATAAAATAGAAAAAGGTTACAAAACAGCTAAAGTTTGTTCATAAAGAGATTAAAAATAGCTAGGGTTTTTATTTTGCTCCATGACCATTAAATGAAAAAAATAATGTAAAAGACAAATGAAGTTAAAAAAAACAAAAAACAAAAAAGAGATTCAAAAGATGAAAATACCTCATTAAATTTGCTTCAAATCAATGGTGGGCAGTGGATTCTTCCAAATGCACCATAGGCTCCTTTAGATGCATTGAGGGTTGCTACAAACTTGCCCAAATAGTAATCAATGTTTGTTGCTCTACTTTTGTGTTGATTTTTTTCTATTGCATGTGATTGTGGTGCCAATGCCTTTTTTTCTTTCTCCACATTGGGCTTGCAATTGAAATGAGTGTGCTTTTAGTGTTGTAAAAGTCATTTTAAGTGAATGGTGTTTAACTTTTTTATTGTTTTTCTTTTCTCTTGCTGCTGCAGCTGAGTCTATCCATTGGGACTCACTAAGTTTAATGAGAGTTTGGTAGTCTCGGTGAGTTTGATTAGGCTCACCAAGGAGTAGGATCATGATTGCTGGGCCTCGTTTTGGTTAGCTCACCTTGCAACTTGTTGAGTTTGGGTGAGTCTTGTAATTATTGTTTCAGACACATTTTAATGTCCTGGACAACATTTGATGCAAGGTGGTTTTTGAGGTGATTGATGCCTCCACTCATCTTCAACCCACAATAATTGCAAATGTCAGATCTCGTAGTTGGTCTTTCTATGCCATGCTTTTTAGCAACATCCATATTATTAAAGCTTTGGCATCCACTTCCACTTGTTGATGCATTGGATACAAACTGCAAACCTTGACATTGAGAAACTAAAAAGACAACTTTTAACTGCTGCAAACCATATCATTGCAAAAAATTAAATTTTTTTGTAGAATCTTGGCTTTTAAAAAAAATTTAAAATGCATAAATCTTAGGCAGTGTAGATTAATTCAAATCAATGTTAAATGGGGATGTGTTCCATATCCGTGACATTTTGGGGATGTGAGGACAAGTTGGAAACTCAATTTGCCTCTGCTGGCCAGCAACATTCGGGAATCGTCCCATTCGGGAATCGTCCCTTTTTTAGGGGGCACAATGGGGATGCCTAGCTGTCATTGATAGAGCTGGGGATGTTTGTGATGTTCCTCAACTGTCCTGGGCATATGGAAAAAAGTTTACTTTGACTGAGGTGATCTTTGAGGCTTTTTTATGATGGATATTTGATATTTCCATTACATAATGATATAAATGGATCATGCCAACTTTTCTACTACATCCCCAATAGTGTGCATATTGTGGTCATTGTTGGACTATAACAGGTCCGATTTTTCTGATATCAGTTTGGGCAAATCAGTCTAGAGGCAACAACTCACCTTGGAAAGCATTATTATTCACTTTCTTCATCCTAGTTCTGCACCTTTATTCTAAAGGTATAGTTTCACTATTTTAGGTAAGCTTCTGCCCTCTTTAATCAGGTTTATCACATTTGGTCTGCTTTTAGAGCTTAGGGCTGCTATCTGTACATGCTTAACAGATGTTAGGGATTTCAATAAGGGGTAGTCTAATGTAGACATTGAAAATGAACTTGCTTTGCTAAAATATAACATCTTTGTTCTTTTGATTGAAAGATTATTTTGTGATTTAATAATTTTATGTGATGCAAAATGACTCCAGAGCTTGTATTTTTTGAATATTAAAAGCTACAAAAATCACTAATTATTGTGGGTCTTCTAAGTGGAAATTGTTGTCCTCCTACACGTTCTCACCATTTCCAAGTATTGCACCTAAGCCTTTGGGCTTTTTGCTATATTTGTTATATATGCACATTCACATTGAAAGCAATGTGTCAATGTGAATTCTTAATTCAGCTCTAATGTTAGGTAATACTGATAATAAATATGATGAGTGCTTATATATGAATAATTTAAATTTTGTATGTTCAAAATTTTTTCCTTACTTTTTAATTGTTGTTCCCTATTGCCTCCCCAAAAAAGGCCTCCCATCCCCCATCATTCCAGAAATGTAGTCCCACGTTTCCCATTATCCCTGCCCTGAAAACACTGTGGAATATAATTTCATATGCATGTGAACCACAAATGAACATGTAAAGGACAACATTTTTAATTGCTTAGAAGAATTTAGTAATGTAAAACAAATTTGAAAAATGAGAAAAACAAACACACCTGAAAGATCTTCTAATTTCACTGAAATCTTGCTTCCACAATTTCCAAAAATTGTTGCAAGAAGAGCTTAAAGGAGGCAAATTACTCTTTGGGTGAGGAATGAGGGTGAGCAAGCCTTAAAAAGGAAAAAAATCTGTGTTTGGGTCTGCAACTTGCCCTATATTGTCTGTGAGTCTGCAGGGCAACTTAAGAGTACTTACAGTTAGGCAGGTACTCAGTGAATTTTCAAACTATGATATTCATGATATTGTTTGTTTATATATCAGTTGTTATTAAGTAGGTTAAGGTTTTTGCGATAGTTTTTAATTAGATTTTTAGTTTTTGTAGGATTTGAGTTGTGTGGTTTCTAGTCATCTTCAAGATGATCTCAAGCAGTAGTTATGACATGAATGATGTGCTCCAAAAGCTTTATAAAAGGAGAGAGATGCAAGAGGGTCCAAAGCTAGAGGGTGAAGGTTTCTTGTCTGCTAAGTGGGTTCCCTTGCCTTGTAATTATTACTAACATAAATGGGAAGCTTACATGATTATAAGAGAAGCCTTCATGTTTACCACACAACATCTTTTGTTCTGTTTTTGACTTATGCTATGACTTCGCTGACCATCAAATGGGTTGTGTTCCCTCCACAAGTGTTCATTTTTCACAGTCTTTGTCTGCTGAAACTATCTGATTCCTTTGGATATCATGCCTACTTTTTGCCTGGCTTTTACACCTACAATGGCTGCTTGTCTATCACAGGCAATATTCAATAGCAAGGTGTGCGAGTGTCTACCGATTCTACCAAATCTCTTGTTGGCTTTGATATCATCTGGTGCTAATTCAATAAGAGTAGAGAATAGAAATTATGATGCTGATTAGTGATTATATTATTTTAATATTGGACAATGAATATCTATCATGATATTCAAGTTTGACAAACTGATATCAAATTAATATACTGTATTTGTGATATTTATGGTAGTTCTGTTTAGCATATGCATTTTTATGTTATTCTGAACTTAATTGCTGTTTTTAGGCTACATATATAATATGCGGCATGTGTAAGCAGATAGAATCTAATAACTCTGCAAGCAGCTATTATATTTCTTTAAATATAGAGTATTTAACTGTTGGCTCATCCTGTTTCTAATAAAGGCATGATAAACTAACCAATTATGGCTCCTGTGGTGAGCACTCTCTTCCATGAATTACCAGGAATGCTGCATTTACATAATTCTTTGACATTTTGAATCTTCTTAGGGATCTGGTCTGTAGGTAAAAGAAAATTTTACTTTTGACAGAATTTAGAACATTTTAAATGATGATATTATTAGAAAGAAGGTCAAACATGTGACTTTTTGTAAAAATTGTTATCTCAATCTCTTATGGACTGCGAACAAACAAACTAGTTAATACTTAATATGCCTTGGATAGATGCCAATATTTGGTCTCATGTACACACAGCCTTCTTTGAATTCTTTTCTACTTTGTTCTCCTGTAGAAAATTTAGAACAAGACATAATTGAAAAGTTTTTTTCTTCTAGTCATTGACTTCATGTTGCCTGATTAATGTGTTATCCTCACAATAAACAATATTTTCAAACTGTGAATGAATTTCTCTTCATAGTACATTAACATCTCTCTTGAAAACAAGATTACTTCCACTTCCAAAATTTAGGACTTCTGTTTGGATAGTTTTTGGACCGGTCTGATCTTTTCCTGTAGGTAGGTTGGAGCTTGTATCAGCCATTGATTCATTCACCATTGCATTTCTGAACATCTTTAACTTCATTTAAGCCTTAGCTTCCATTTTCAGGCCCAAGTCAATGACATCCATAGCCCACTTGACCATAATGGAATCATTAACTTTTCTTATTTAACACTTATCCATAATATAAGCCCTTTCTTTAGCTATTGAAGAAAAGACCCAATAATTATCACAAAATGCGTCCTTTATATATTTCAATGATACACTTAAATACATGCCAAAGTTGTTTTTGAATAGGGTCTTTTAAGATGACACTGGTTCCGTCTCCAATGTCAGCATTGTGAACATCTTATGTTGTGAATAGGACATTTGATTGGATGCAAAGGCAGATAACCAGTATAAGCATACAGGATACAAAATTCCTTTTAAATTTTAACAATCATGCAGAATCAAATTTATATCATCAAAAATGGATGTAGTATTGATAGTTGATACAAAGCTAGTGTGAAATATGATGCAAAAATAGATGTTATGATGCACACAATTGAATTCTAAAGTTGACTTTATTTGGGAAATAATGAGAGACAAGAATGGATGTTAGATTGGATATTGTTGAGTTACCAATCACTATGTATATCTAAAGGAAACTGGGTGCATCATGGGTTGGTATCAAGGATACATTCATTGCTTTCCAGATGCAATTTCATATGTTTTTTTAACACAATTGTTGACTGAGATGTGGATGCAACTTGGATACTACAGCCAAAAATGGCTATTAGCGTACTAGGGAACAGCCTTTTAAAAATATTCATCTCTTATCTCCTTTCATAAAAAATTAAAAAGATGGGTGCAATTTGGGGAATCTTTAGGAATCAAAACGGGTTTTAATGTTATAGCAATTTATATGCTTAAATTTTTTTTTTTGCAACAATACTAATTTATTAATCACCCTATAAGTTTTTAGGATCGGATGAATTCCAAGCCCTATGTGTTGTTCCGTTCAATGTTTGATAAGATTATATGGATGCTTTGAACTCATTCAATTCTAGCCTTTTGGTGTTTTCAAGCTGTTTTCCAAATTGTGACAATTATTTATGGGTTGAGGCAATAACATGGCTTACCTTTTTATCTTTCTAACTTACCATCTTGTCAAGTAGCTGAACCTTTATACCTTTCTAATTGACAATTCTTTGGATCTTATAGTATATCTTTATATGGCATATTTATTTGGAAAATTTCACTGATTTGGAGGTTATTTTTTGTTTGAAGAATTGACTTGAGGTCTCTTTGTCTTTTCTTTCCGCTGCAGGCTTTAGGAGACTTGGGCCTCGTTGCAAAGGCAAGCCGTTCAACTCAGAGATTGATGGTCAAGCCAACTCCCCTAACTTGTGTTAAAGTTCTTGAATCCTTTCGCATCATAGCTAAGGTATTGGGCTACATCATTATGCTCTTTTGATAATATCCATTTTCAAGTCAAAATGTTGCCTTAGAATTTCTTGCAAAATTTAGTCTCTACAAGCATCTGAAACATAGCTAGAATATCTTCTCACCTTTTAATGTTCAGAGAATTATGAAATGCTATGTCCAGGTTGTGAATGAGAAGCCTGTTATAAAAGGATTTTGCATTTTTGTTGGTCTGGGTTCTTCAGTGGTCATTAGCTAACTGTCAGTTAGTTTACAATGCACATAGAGCTTTTTCAATGTCTGTTGATTGATTTTGGGTTGTTATGTTTATACCCCATAATCTGTTTGGTTGACTGTCTTGATTACCAAGATTTCTAGCATGTAGCATTTCTTGTTGTTATTTGATTATTCAAGGTCCGTAAACTGCTTATGTAATCATAGACTGGTACGGGAATCAATGTTTATATTTTATATTCAATGTGTTATAATTACAGCTGTTCTATTGGTTTTCTGTTTGTTATTGCTGTAATTTTTTATACAGGAATCTGGGAAAGAAAGTCAAGACAAGAAGCGAGCCCGCATGAAGGCTCTTCTTGTAGCTGCTACAGATTGTGAACCACAGTACTTAGTTCGTCTTCTCCAGGTAGTATTTTTTTCATTTGTGATAAGATGACAAGTTTTGTTTGTTTTGGTCAGCTTTTGATGTACTCTTGACACAGACAAAAATGCGGATAGGTCTGGCAGAACAAACAGTCTTAGTTGCATTAGGGCATGCAGCTGTGTATTCTGAGAAGCCACCAGTATCACAGTCACAACTGGAAGAGGCAGGTTCAAATTTTGTCATGTTATCAAAATTCAGATGCTTGTCACACTTTTATTTTTTTCCATCTATAAACAATTTTTTTCAAGCAAAAGGAATGGATTTACAATTCAATGTACAGGGATTTGTTTAGCTGTTTGGTAATGTGGATCTTCTCATTATTTTCCTTTCTTAGAATCAATACTTAGTGAATGTTTTAATTAATGGCAGAGGTCCATGGGCATCATTGTCATAAAATCAGACTGTGTGATATAAGTAATAATTTGTTAGGTGTGTACTCAATCTGCAGGCTGGAAAGATATTAAAGCAAACATACTCAGTGCTTCCAATTTATGATAAAATTGTTCCTGCTCTACTTGAGGTGGGCGTGTGTAAGTTACCAGAAGTTTGTAAATTTACTTTGGGAGTGCCTGTTGGACCCATGTTGGCCAAACCGACAAAAGGCGTTTCAGAAGTTTTAGATAAATTTCAAGACATTAAGTTTACCTGTGAGTATAAATATGACGGGGAACGTGCACAGGTAAGCTTCTTCATTCACAGTCAATTGCTTGATACTATAGCAACCTTGCAATTCTCAAGATCTGATATTCTTCTTAATTATGTGGAGGCAGATTCACTATATGGAGGATGGATCTGTTGAAATTTATAGTCGAAATGCAGAGCGCAATACGGGGAAGTTTCCTGATGTTGTCAATTTTGTTGCAGCGTAAGTCTTTTTGTCATCATTGAAGGGTATTATCCTACATCTTTAGCAGCTAGATATTTTAAATCTTCTTATTGTCCTTAATTGTTGGAGGGATTTGAGTTCATTATAATCCAGAGCATTTATAAGTATGTATACAACTTTTTATAAAAGAATCCATTGTGTGCTTCTATTTCCAAATATATGAAAAATCGTTATTTTGTCGAAAATTCCTCTTTCATGCTTCTTTATCCTATTTGTTATTATTCACTGTATAAGTTCACTTTGCTTCAAGATACACCTGATACATGAATCTATATACATTAAAAGTTTATAACAAATGAAAATATCTGTCATGACCATTGAATTATAAATTAAAGTTAGCTGGTTTCTATAAGCTGCCGTCAGCTCTGTGATATTCAGCCATATCAATATGTGCTGCTCTGGTGCAGGAGCACCTAGGAAACACTAGGCTATGGGTAGTCTAGGATAAATTTAGTGTAAATGCTTTTCTAAGAAGGTCATGTTGACCATTGGAATTTGAGTTAGAGTGTTTTCTTGTCTTGATCAGGAGTGATCAGGAGGGAGGTTGTAACTCATGTTTCTTAGTTGTTTAGGAGTTAGCAATAATTGGCAAAGGTGGCAAAATGCCCATTTTGCTACCTTTTGCCACTTGATTTTGGAAATGTCCGACCCAAGGGATTGGTAACTACCTTGGAGAGGAGTTATAAGGAGTTGCTCGAGCTGAGAGGAGGGTTGGTTGGTTTTTGATTTGTAATAATTTCATGGAGTGCAATTAAGACTGTGATATTGAAGAACATCTTCTGGTTTTTGGTTTTGGATTTATGCATTGATGGTTTGATCAGATGTTGAGAGTAGAGTAGGTAGTGTAATTCCTTTTCAGGCATTGCTTAGTTCAGTAGTTAGCTTGTTGCATCGGTTCAAGCATTTGTTTTTGTTAGGTTAATTCATTTCTTGCAATTTTTGTTCTGACTGTCAGACCAGCAGAGATGGAGCTCTAGACCGTGTTTCCCCTATACCTGGTGTATGGGTTCTTGGAAACAGAGGCTAGACTCCATGTTTGTACATAAGGTAGAGGTAGGAGTCCTTAGGAGTCAGGAATCCATGGCAAAAGACTGTTCCTAGGCGAGCTTGGCAGTGCCCGGCTAGGACAGTCAAAGAGTGCAGAGCACTAAGTTTGCAGGGGTGCCAATCTCCTGGTGAACCACGGTGTGGAGAGGATGTGGATTGCCTTGCAGAGGCTTGGTAACAAGAAGGAGGCTTAACACATACCGGGAAGTGGCAAACAAACTGACTGTTCTCAAGGAGGTCAGAAACTGGCTTAAAACAAGCCTAAATTTGCTAAGGGTTGGAGCAGTGTATGGACAGTGGAGGCTCCAAACCCCAAAAATCTTCAAGTTGTGGGCAAGGGTACCACGAATCCCAAGAAAAGATTTGGATTCATTTGGAGAATTTGGGCACACTCTCCATTTTTCTCGGGTTAGGAGGCCTAATTGGGGCTCTAGAGCTTGTAGCCTTTTCTAACCCTAGGAGAGGGTTTGGTGGAAGCAATGGAGAATTGGAGTCTAGTGATTGATCAAGAATCCTAATAGGTTGCTATGAAGCTTTTTACTACATCTCTACACCCCTGCAAGAACCTAACGGAATGTTGGGAGTAATTGGCCTTTAGGGAAGAGTAAGGGTCAAGTGTGAGATAGTGGCAAGGCACCAAGATTGGCTTGGTAGGATGGAAGAGTGATGATAGCGGGGTTGGCCAGTAGGACCAGGGGTACCTATACCTGAGATAGGACCTAAAGGTTAAGGTGGGAGAGTCACCTAGGAGTTCTTGAGAACAAGGACCCAAAGCATGGGACAGTGAGTGTTCCATCCAACCCTACCCTATCATGCTCTAAGAGGCATTTTTTATAGCTTGGTTATCTTTTAGTTTGAAGTCTCGTGCACATATTTTTTGCATACCCTCTGAATTTCCTGCTAATATGCCTATTTTATAAGTGAGAAACTTCTTGATTGGGTTCTTTGGGTACATATATCCATGTAAAAAATAAATAAGCTAACTTAGGTTATGCATATTTGCTTTTCAGTGGCATGAATATAAATTTGAACATTCTCTGCTTCTTTAACCTGTCTTGTTGATATTTTTTGATCGATCATTTTATTATTTATTTTGACCTTTTAAATTGATGTATATTCTGTGTGCATTGTTAGGTGTTTAAACTTTGAACCATTCTACTGATGCCACTTGTGTCTTATATGGATACTGAGTGTCTGTTAATGTTACTTTTCTAACAGATATAGAAAACAATGTTTTTGGTGTATGCTACCTTACAAAAGCTCCTACTGAAATTCTGTTCATACTTGATGATGAAATCAAAAGTATGACTCAAAAATTAAGCTACTTAAGCCAATTCACTTGACTACACAAACAGTATTTACACCAATTATTTGGTTAATAGTGAATTTTTTGTAGTGAAAAGCATTCCTTGAGAACTAGAATTTCATTGCCTTATGTGATATCTCTCCTTCATTATAATATTGGCCCTTCTTTGTGTATGTTTGATAATTCAATGACATATGGGGAATTGTCACAACACCTAGGCCATTTGTATCAATAACAGTTGCAGAAATCACCAAAAATTATGATAAAATTGTGATTAGTTGGGATTGCCCTTTTTGCTGATTTTCTCCTGAAAAAGTTGCTGGTTTTTAAAATTAATCAAATCAGGATAAATTGGGAAAAAAAACCAGGATAAATCAGGAAGAAATTGTGAAAACATTAGGAAAAATTGGCATGCCCCAAGTTTTGGTTGTTGCTTATTTTAGTTTTAATATTTTTTTGTGCTTTTTCTTTATTTTTTGCATTTTTTAATTCACTGATTTTACCTGTGTGAATCTTGATTGATTGAAAAATGCTTTATCTCTTGGTTTTCTGAGTTGTTCCTGAGAAAGATTTTTGCTACTATGATATCAATGTCCACTACTATTTTTTGGTCATTGGCAATTGCATACACTCTAAAATTGCTTTATTGACATTTTGTTATGCCAAGGACTTGTTGGCATGTGGTCTCCCCAATTGGTATGGGGGTAGAGGCCAGTTGCACTAATGTTGTTGTGGAATAAGCACGTAGTTCCTTGCATTTTGTCCTCATACTCTCTTATACACAGTTCCTTGCAATTTGTCCTCTTTCATACTCTTTTATTCCATCCTAATCACCCATGTCACTAGATCAGCATGAAATCCTAAAGTGCTGAAATTTGGCTTAGTCTGAATCTGAAGGGTTCCTCCAAAAATATCTTCTTTGTTATAACTTTAAGATATTTGAGATTACATGCAAACATCTTGAACTACCCCATTCCTTTTAAATTAACAAAATAAGTAGGAAGTATATGAATATTAAATGTATTTTTCTAGGTAGGTTTAGTATATTCCATTGTAGGAGGATTTTTGGCTTAGATGGCACGATTGAGGAGTATCCCTTATATTAAATTTACCCAGGACTTACATTTGGCCTCATTTGTTGGGGTGTGCCGCACTGAAAATTGGATGTCACAGGTAACACAAATCAACATTCAATATTTGTACATTTTGAAGCTTGTAAAATGTCTCTTGGTGATTTGAATACAGGTCTTTGTCATGAAAGTCTTGACAATTTACCATTTGAACTCATCCCATTTGTTTGGAAATTTAAATGTATTAAGAATATAAATTTTAATCTTATATTTAAATTTTGTAAATATAGTTGCTTTGTTTCTATCTTACCCCTTTAGAAATTCTTGGGATACTCTTGACTATTGATCGTAGCTCCCTCTATAGCTGTTTTTGCCCTTACCACAAGTTGATGATACCAACCATAGTCAATAGTATTGGCCTAGAATGGCATAGGTTTGAGATTTTGTATGTGTATACCATAGTTGCCAGGAGATTGGTACTGGTACTGGTACGGGAGACTGGTACCGGTATCGGTGCGGCTATTTTTTTGAAAATAGGAGACAGGGGTACTTGAAGATGCCATCTCTTTTAATGTAAATAAAAATTAATAAATTAATAATTTATAGAAAATATCATGACATTGAACTTTGAAAACAAGAGCAGTAGTAAAGTTTTACAGGAGACGCCGAATTTTTTGCCGGGAGATGTCAGGAGATTTGGGAGATGGCGTGTCAAGTTTCCAAGTTGTTGGAGGCGTTTTCGGAGACATCTCCAGTATTGGAGACGTGTACCAGTCTCCGAGATGCATCTTAGGGGGCAGGAGACACATCTCCCAACAACTATGGTGTATACCCTTTTTTCAAATAATTTAGTTATGGGTTCTATTAGGGCCCACTCCCTCCTTTAAAAAAAATGTATTACATGCTACTATAAACTTTCCAAATAGACATGTTGTAAGCTATCATGCTTATATTCTCTCTAGCTTTACTTCAGGTTCCAAAGACTATTAACAGTACTTTTACTAATCAGCCAGCATCACTTGAGGTTCTCAATACTTCTGTTCAGCTTGAATCACCCCTTCCTCAAAATTGGATAGTGTAGTGAATATGTCGAAGATTTCCAATTTCCTTTTCCTCAAAATCACCCTTAAGTTCTCCACGATTGTTTCCATATCATTGCAGAAGACCTACACATTGGAGAGACGATTCTTTGTTGCAGCCAAAACCATTGAGAATTCTTCCACCTCATCCTTCACCAAGTCCACTTTATTATTTATCTTTTCTAATTCATACTTTTCACCCACATTAATATACAGCTCCTTGTTTATCTCTATCAAATCCACTAAGAATTCCTCCATCTTATCCTTCATTGTGTTCACTTTGTTATTAATCTCTTATAACTCCTTTGTTCCCACATCGTTATACAGCTCCTTGTTTACCTTTTACAAAGCATGCAATCTCCAATTTCTTGCTGCTTTATCTTCCACCCTTGCCTTCAATTTCTTTGCAAATGTAGCTATTATTGCCCCCTTCAAGCTAATGTAATTCATGCCTCTCAATGCCTCCACTCCTAAAATCTGTTTGATGAAATTTAGTATCTCTGCACCCAAAATGTTAAAAATTCTGCCCAATATTTAATCACTAACTTCCCATCTTGCTACTTCTATTTTGCAATTGCATCTATTCCTATCCATATTGCAGAATGACCTCCTAACCATTGTTTTCAATTGGTTGATATCAATGCCAAAAATCCTTACCCGCAATCACTTTTAAAAGCTATTGAATTGCTATATAAATATCTTGACACGTGCTTGTTGGGAATTAACCCAATATGACTGGTAATTGATCAATAAGAATTTTAAGATTAAGTGATCCAAATTACAGTCACGTGGTTGTTACAATTCAATTAACAAAACATTATGGAAGAACATGAAATCATACACAATTCACATATGCATGAGACACAAGGATTTAAATTGGTAAACCTTTTTGGAAAAAAACCCAACAACAAAAGAGAGTTAACAATTTATTAATCTATCAAAATAAATTCCAAATACAAGTCTCCTTTAAGCCTTCTTCAATCTACAAACTTAAGTGTACAACCTCAACATGCTTCACAACATCATCACATCTCCAAGCACAACATCTACTTCTTGTGTCAACCTTTTCCATTTGTACCATGAACTAGATGTAACCTTGAGTCGTTATTGTGGAATCCCAACGTACTCAACACTTTAATTGCTTGTGGAACACTGACTGTCACATAGCTATTCTATGATTGTACCATGATGTCAAATTGCTGCATGTCACTCCAACCAGTCTTCTCCAAATGGACAATTTGTAATGTCTCGTGCGTGAAGGGCTAAACCCCGGTGGATGTAACCTGTCGTGTTGGCAGGCGTGTACCTGATTACCAGATGGTGGGGCTCCACGACTATGTGTCCATTGTGCTCGTGGCTTCTATGCCTTCACCTCCAAGGTTGGCGAGATGCAAACCTCACCCTTAACACCCTGGGTAGCCGCCCTCACTACTAGGCTGATCTTTTGGTGTAGTGGTTGGGCCTTTGATCATGGGTTTATCCTTCTTGGTGGAGTCTTCAAGGTTTAAGGCTCTTCGGATATATTCTTCCAATGATGCTGGCTCTAAAGCCCTTACCAAATTGCAGAAATAATCTAATAGCCCCTCGATGAAAAGGAACAGGAGTCTCCTATCAGATACATCTAGGATCATAACAACAAGCCTTTGGAATTCTGCAACATAATCATCCACTATTCCAAGCTGCTTTACCCTTGTTAGTTCTTGGAAGTACACCTCTGGGTCCTTTCTCTCAAACCTCTCTATAAGCTTTTGTGTGAAATCAACATATGTAGTAACTAGGTCAAACCCTTGTGTCACAATGCCATGGTGCCACCATTCGTGAGCTATACCTTCCAAGTGTAGGATGGTGAATTTGACAGCTTCGTCTTCGGTCATAGGGCTGAGAGAGAAGTATGTATCTAACTTTTGCACCCATGCGTGTGCAATAACCTTCCCTGAGCCATCAAATGTAGGGAGTGAAAGCTTGTTGACTTTGTATTGAAGATCTTTAATAACTCATTGCGAACGTTGTCTCCCATCACTTCCAAATCCCTTTCTAGCATTGTTGGACTGATCAAAGGGAATCTTTGCTCGAATGTCAACATCCAACTTAATGTAATCTTGCAGAATACTACTAAAATCAGGCTGGTTTTTCCCTTCACCTTCATGTGGTGCCTCTATCCTAGGCAAGAAAATGGGCTGGGAAGGTCTGAGAGTCGATCCATTTGATGTTCTACTATGATTCCCTCCTCCAAATCTCTCAGAATTGCCTCATCAACATTGTTAGGTCTTGATTTGTTGTTCGTGATAGTAGTAGTGAGGGCCTGCATCATCTGCAACAACGTTTGGTTCACTTGATCTTGCTTTTGCAGGAAAGATTTGATCTCATCATTCTGCTCTGTCATCTTCTTACCTCTGCCTCCTATTCCACTGTTGTTGCTATGAGAGGATGCTTCAAACTTCTTCCTGTCTCTCTCTCTATTGCCCTCAAGTCTCTTTGACTCAATTGCATATGTATCTGATCGTCCACAGGCTGGCCAGGATAGTGGCTTTGATAACACTATAATGTGCTTGCTCAGAAATAAGTCAAAAACCAGTAATATGCTTGCTCAGATACAAACACCTTTCTGGATAGAATTCAAACAACCAACTAATTGAAATGTAATTGCCAGTACTGATCACAGGTAAACAGATTTCAAATGTAATAACTAGTTACATAAATAGTGTTTGATTACAGATTGAGATCAATTAATATGAAACTCAGGGAATTGATTCAAATTGGAAACATCTATTTTAGAATATAGAGAAATTATAGATCCCAAACTTCACAACATAAACAGACTTTGATGTAAAATACCATAGACAGATCCAACAGTTTTAACACAGACTGGAAATACAAATACTCTAATTCATAAAAAAGATCACCTGTAAACAACAGTGGAGAATTCACTGAGGTTTGTTACATGACAATCTCTGAGAAATATCATCCACGCAAATACCAAACCCTTGTGATTCAGACGAATGGAATGACTCCCAGATCTAGTGACCAGATCAAAGGCCCAACCACTACACCAAAAGACCGGCCTAGTAGTGAGGGCGGCTACCCAGGGTGTTAAGGGTGAGGTTTGTGTCCCACTAGCCTCAGAGGTGAAGGCATAGAAGCCACAAGCACAATGGACACGTGGTTGTGGAGCCCCACCATTTGGTTATTAGGTACATGCCTTCCAACACGACAGGTTACATCCACCAGGGTTTAGCCCTTCATGCACAGGACATTACAACCCATCACGCTCTGTAGGGCTTGACCTCGAGACCTTGGCTTTGATACCACAAAGGCCCAACCACTACATCAAAAGATCGACCTAGTAGTGAGGGCAGCTACCCAGGGTGTTAAGAGTGAGGTTTGCGTCCCATCGGCCTCAGAGGTGAAGGCATAGAAGCCTCAAGCACAGTGGACATGTGGCCATGGAGCCACACCATCTGGTTATCAAGTACACGCCTGCCAGCACAACAGGTTACATCCACCACGGTTTAGCCCTTCACGCACGGGACATTACACAATCCACTCATTTCCTTAGATACTTCTACAATAACTTAGTCAATGGTTTTTGACCAAATATCCTTGATAGTGAAACATGTCTCCCTTTAGTACCACCAAGACCAAGCCATGGTGTGTGGTAGTAGAGACAAAGACTCTAATGACTTGCAGTGAATCAAAGTACCTTTCAAAACATTTACTTGTCCTTTACTATCACCGCAGTGCTACATGTGCACTTGTATTGCCATATACATCTATGTTCCATGACGTTTTGGGGACGGCTGGGGACGCATTTTCGGAATGTTTCCTAGGGGGCCATTTTTAGGGGACGGTAGTGGACGGCAACATACAATATATATATGATTTTTTCAAAATTTATTAATATATTATAGACAGAGAGAGGGAAAGAGAGAGAGATATAAATTAATAATTGATAACAACAATATCAATATGTAAATAAATCGTGAGTAGTAGTATAGCAGCATAATAAATGTCATTAAAGCATTATAAAAGGATCTACAACATATTTATTCTTTATATTATATGGTTAGACTTCCACTTTTAGATACTTAGTCTTGTCAAGTATTAATTGGCATTTAAAACAATTATTAAGAAAGAAAGGAAGGCAGGTAGAAACAAAGAAGGAAAGAAGGAAAATTTATAATCTCCACAAATGACCAAAAATAGATCAGCAGTACTGGAACATACAGCAGGTGCAATTGCAAAGGACTAGGAAAAAAGAGGAGGCCCTAGACATTAAGAGATGCAGATACTTCACTAGGTTGTACTCTGGAATTAGTTATTGCTACAATTGCCTAGTAGTTGTAAGTAGTAATCAGAGTCTGAGTTTGTTAAAATTCATTTGTTAAAGCTTTGCAAAAGTCCATGTTAATAGTTGGTCAGATTTACTTCTAAATGCTTATAAAAGCATCCTGTTCTCACTTCTATTTTGTCTGTTTTGGAGATCCAGAAATTTTTTCTATACATCATACTGTTGGAAAATAGTGTTTGATAATGATAGCAGATGTCTTGAGTTGGAAAGTGGAAGGCTGTGGTAAAATATTGGGCTGTATTTGATTGGACCAGAGCGTTGAATTTGTGGGCCCCACACGACCTTAGAAAGGTGAAATAAATTTAAAAAAAATCGATTTTTTTAATGTTTTCAGCCTTCATAAAGCTCCTAGTCTGCAGGGGACGGTTAGCTGTCCCCGATACAACGAGGGACGTTTCCAACATCCCCAATCCGTACCGGGGATGGGGAACCATCCACAATCGGCTGGAAACATTTCCTATTGTTTCCTTCAAATTTTCTTGATTTGGGGACGACAGGGGACCATCCCCTTTGCGTCCCCCCGTCCCGGGGACAGTTGGGGATAGGGACAGTGGCTTTTGGGGCAGGGGACGCGTCCCCCTGTAACACAGATATACATAGAAGCAAAAACCACAAATTGTTGGTTTTCATGCTTTTTCTTCCCAAAAAAGTTTTATTGATTTTTTCCTACATTATCATAAAAAAATGATGGAAAAATTGTCAAAATCGTGTGTAGTTGTGTTTTTTGTATTTTTTTAGTTGATTTTGACTTCAACAAGTGTTTTTTGTTGGGATAGGGTTTTGAGTTTTTAACCTGTATTATAGAAACAATGGATGAATTGGATAAAGCCATGCTTTGTGTTTTTTCTGTGGATGAACGAAACAGACTCTCATGCCCTCTAGCTACTTCAAGCATTGGCATATTGGTGTAAGGATTAAGAACACCAGGAAATTGGTGACTTTCATTATTGGTATCCCTGCCAAGATTAGAGCTCGAGATTGATCTAGCCTCATGGCAAAAATCAATTTTCTATTTGTTCATAAGAAACTCCAATCCTAGAGGCTTGCACTAGTTTTGACTAAGGCAATCAACCTTTTAAACAATTTGTGCCTTGTTCTTTGAAATATCGCAAACAGTATTCTGCAAAATTTCTGATTTATGCAACGTAAAATGATGCCCTAGTTTTCTGATTTTCAATTTCTGCTTAAACCCTAGTGTGCAGATATATTTTTCTAAGTTTATTTATGCATGAACAACAGCACATAATGCAACAAAAAAGTAGGTAAACTTATAGCAGACCACAATAACATTAAAACATCAACATAGTTCGACTAGATCCATCAATATGAGCCTATATATTTCTGATATTCAACCTCCAATCTGCTGCTAAAAATATGAATGCAAATTACAAAGAAATTGGGCCTCAAACATGCGCCACAACATGAAGAAACCCCAATGGTGCAAGTGCAAATCTAACCCTAGTTGGGCGAAGTCGCTCCAGCCACAAACATGCAACTAAATGATGAAGTAACAACTCTAAAACCCTACCAAGGGGTGCCCTGGCCTGCTGGACTGATGTTACGGCTTTGCCACCCTAGAAAATCTGAAGTAGAACCCCCAACTTGCACAACTCGCCCTTCAAATCAGATATCTAAATGCTGATGCAAAACTGAACATGAAAACTAGCATTAATCTCCATTGAAGCGCATAGAAACCTCCATCATGAAGTCCTCCATGGAAGAAGCTAGGGTTTCGTCCAACTTCTATATTCATAAGGGTTTTCGTCCTTAGAATATTCGCCAAAGTGTAGATCATAAAAGCATAGATAAAATTCGTTGATGATAAAAGCCTCCAAATGAAGCTTATATTTATATGAAACTTTCCCTTTTCCCTCCAATCTGACCGACCTAATTTGGGTCCCAAAATTCAAATTTTTTTATTTTAATTTTAATTTTTAATTTTTTTTTCTCTTTTTTTGCTCGCCCAAAAGGGACATTACATTCTTTATTGGGCCTTTTTTGTTATTAAATAATATTGTTGTCTAATTTTAATGTTTTTTTGAAATACTGTTGCCATCTGATTTTAAACAAATTAATTATGGTTTTTTATTTTGCAAATTATGAATATTTTACATCTTTTAAAAATTATAAGATTACAAATATATATAATACATAAAATATATATATGAAGCCATACTTGAACTTAGGAATTTTTTTTATTGTATTGCATACCCAAACTTTGAATCCATACTTGAACCTGAAGTTGAACTGGCGACTTAGGTTTTTTTTAACTTGTGCATGTTTTTTTCCATTTTTTTCAAACATGTTTTATCTTGTATGTATTTCTTTTGAAATGGTGAGTTCAACTTTCAATGATTGCTCCTTCAGACTTCATGTTCAGAATTTGTGCTTGTTGCAGCAGGTTTCACCGTAAACTTAGGATTAAATAGTCTGAATCCATTTTGGCTCATGATTAAACCTAAATATAGCAAAATGCATAGAGTCTAACTAGATACTTTACTAAAAAACATTATTATTAATTAATGATTTGTAGGAGACTTTAAGAATTGATGCGAAATTAGTTTTTCCTTTTCACACATCCTTACAAGTTAAAAACAATATTACCAGTTAATAAACCATAGGAGGCACTGTTAATCTTATCAGTTAATAAACTGTAGGAGACACTGTTAATCTTATCAGTTAATAAAGGGTAGTTTATAATATTATATGGTTACCATCTTAGACATCCCCATTTATGAACTCAAAATCTTATTGCATTTTCCACAATTCTAATGTAATATATGTAATCTGTGATATCAACATAAACAAAAAAATCTATATCCTACAATTCATGGGATAAACTCCTATTTTTGTTTGCTGTCTATATCTCCGTGCTATTAAAGTGCTTTTAAATTTAGAAAACAACAGGTTTTTCTTTTCTTTTTCATTTTCTACATTTTTTGAAAATCCATTTTTTTCCCAATTAAATTGTAATCTTTTGAAAAAATCTTATACTTTTTAATTTCTGATTTTTCCCCTGAAAGATATTTGCTGCTATGGCCATATATGCTACAGCAACATACTCTGCTCATGATGTGATTACCGTAACTTATCCATACCTCATGCAGTTGCTACTATGGCTTCGTTGGTATCCAAGACACATCCATGCCATTCCCCAAAGTCTAACTCTCACTGCACCCTCCTGCACAGGCTTCCAACACTGTTCTTCAGTTTGTTATCAAACTTGTTAAAAGGAACTTACAAAGTCCCAAACCTTCTTCTCTCACTTGAACTCTCATCAGGTGAATGACACACCAAAGTTCCAATATTCTCCCACTTGATATTTACCATAGGAGGTTTGCAACATAAACCAAGAAGAAAACAATGTGTGGAAAAGTTATAAACCCATTGCATCCACGCACCACAAAAACTTCACAATGCCTATTGGTTTTGTCAAAGAGTTGGCCACATTTACTTGAGCATCAATTTTCTTCATTTGAACCTTTTTTGCCTCTATCAACTCCCTAGCAAAATGATATTGCAGATCTACATGTTTAGTCTGAGCATGGTAAATTGAGCTTTATAGCTAGATAAATTGCCCTTTGATTGTCACAGTCTATCACTGCCCTGCTTTGAAAATCAATTTTAACACAAAGTCTTTGTAACTACACTGCTTCTTTGCAAGCATGTGTTGCAACCATACACATTTTTGCTTCAATAGTGGATAACATAACTATGGGTTGCTGCTTACTCACCTAGCTCACTAGTCTTTCAAATAGAGTAGCCGCTTGTTGATCTTTGGTTATATTCAACATCTTCCCAACATTATTAGTACTATGATAACACAATCAATAGTCACAATTTCTTTCCATGTATCTGAAAATACTTTTCACAAGAGTCTAGTGTTGTTTACCAAGCTTTGACACGAAACTACTAAAGACTCCCATACTTGGGCAATGCGCAGCTATGTATGAACTATTGCTTACAATAGATTTCACACCACGGCAGCATAAAGAACATTGCACACATCCTCCAAAGTCTCTTGAGACGTAGGACACTTTTAAACTCAATTTAGTGCCTCTAGGTAGAGGGATTTTTACAGGTTTAATGTCATGCATGCTAAACCTTCACAAAATATTCTCAATTATTCCTTTGGTTCAACCACAATTTGTTAGTCCTATCTCATTTAATTTTCATACAAGTTTTGTACCTTGCGGCCTTTAAGTTCTTCATATCAATTTTTGTAGACAATTGTGCCTTGAGTTCCTTAATTATTGCCTCACTGTTTCCAATGACAACATATTATCAACATTTAAAACAATATTTGAAATGGATCACCAATATGTTTGTAGTATGCATAGTCATCAACTTTACTCGTAGCAAAACCCAGTTCCATACCATATATTTCAAACTTTTGATATCACATATGCTGTGACTGTTTCAAACCATACAGAAATCTTTTTAATTTACAGACCAGATTTGCTTTTCCTTTGGCTTTTAATTCTTTAGGTTGATCCATGTCCACTAGTCTCCATGCAAGAATGCACTCTTAACATCCATTTGTTCTACTTCAAGTTCAAATCAAATGTAACAACAATAGATAACGACGTTCTAGTAGAGTTTAACTTTGCTACAATAGAATACATCCTTGAATACAACAACATGCTCTTTGAATTTTTCAAAAAATTGACCAAAAGCTCTCACTGCAACTAGATACACACTTACAGCTAAAAAAAGGTGTCCCTTTCCTTCCATTGAGGGTTTCTATGCCAAACACATATGGTTGTTACACCAAATGGCTTGGTCTTATCCTGAACAACAAAGCTTTGATTCCAAGTGTTGGAAGTTAACCTAATACAACTGGTAATTGATCGACTAGAACTTTAAGATTATGTGATCCAAATTATAGTTATGCTATTGTTACAATTTAATTAGCAAAACATAATGGAAGAACTGAAATGATACAGAATCCACATGCACATGAGACACAAGGATTTAACTTGGGAAACCCCTTTGGGAAAATGCTTAGCAATAAAAGAGGATTAACCTTTCAAAGTAGAATTTGAATACAATAAGTTCTCTTTCAGTCTTCCTCAATCTGCAAATTTCAATGTACAACTTCAACATGTTTCACATCATCATCATATCATTAGGCACAACCTTTGCATCTTGCATCAACCTATTCCATCTATGCCATTGACTAATTGTAACTCTAATTAATTATCCTAGAATCCCAACTAACTCAACATCCTAAGCCCCTTTGGAGTACCAACCATCATACAACCGTACCATGACATTAACTTGCCACATGTCACTTCGATGAGACATCTCCAAGTGAACAATTGACTCATTTGCTTAGGTGCTCTAGCAATGACTCAATCAATGGTTGTTCACCAAACACACTTGATAGTGAAAAATGTCTTCTTGTGGTCTCATCAAGACCAAACCATGACTTGTGATAGCAAAGACAAACACTCCAATGACCTTTGGTAACTTAGAATACCTTCCAAAACATCTACCTCTCTTTTATTGTTGTTGTGTGCACTCCAACAATGTTTCATAGCACTTGCATTGCTATATAGACTCCAATGACATACTTTGCTCATGATGCAATAACCGTAACTCATCTAGAAATCATGTGTTTTTTTACCATGGCATCGTTGATGATGCACTCATGACTGAAAGTTTCAATGAAGATTTATCCAATCATGCAGCCAATAAACAGACATACACCAAAACTCAATGGAATGGTACAATAAAAATATGCTCTTTATTCATATATAGTCACAACAACATTACAATCAATGGGTTTCCAACATGTTATGCCTTAGCTGTTTGACTACAATTGAACAATTACAGAAATCAAAAGATATAACAATACAATGCCATGCCTTGTTATCTCTTCTTTCTTTGTTATTCTCTAATGATCTCCAAGTGTGAGTGTGTATCAACTTTTAGTCATAGAAGTGATCTTAGTTAGCAACAAGGTGGTGCAAAGTGCAATGCCTTATGAAAAATGTAGATACATCATTTGGAATGAATGCAATGATGAAGGATCAGTGGATCTCAGTGGTCCATGTTAAATGCACAAGACAACTGAGAGGGGGGCTTAATCAGATGTACATTAAAACATCAAACCCTCAATAACATTCAGATCCACATTAACCTGATTATCTTTTAATCTGTTAGAGTGAACTAGCATGAAAGCAAATAACAAAAACTGAAACACATCAACACCATGCACAATAGAACACCAGATTTACGTGGAGAACCCAAGAAGGGAAAAACCACAGTGAGGATTAGCTCACAATATAAAGTAATTGCAACACCGAATACAATAAGCTCACTATCAAAGGGCTCATTGCCCAAAAGAAAGAAGGGCTCACTGCCATATTACAAAAAAGAAAGAAGGAAATATGTTACAATGAGAAATCCATCTCAAAGCAACAGAAAAGTTCCACCACAACATCACCAATACATTTTCTGCCTTTTTGTAGATTGCAAACACCTTCTGCTCATTGCATCCATTAGTCTAACACATTAAAGCTCACATTGCATTTCACAATTTTGCACTTCACAACTCTACACTTCACATCATACACATTATACACCTCTACACACTCACATTCTCCATCAATTCATCACTTATTTATACTATCCTCATCCTTGAAAAACAATCTCCAAGGTTAGCTATGCACCTCAATCGTGTTAGTTTTAGGATCAGATTTGCAATAAGCAGAAATACAACAACACATGAACAATAAACACAACACTTTTACCCTGGGAAAACCCTCCTACTCGAGGAAGAAAAACCCAGCCACAAATATATCACTTATATATTGAATAAAAGAGCATCAAATTGTTTTACAATTAGGCCACACACTAGGCCGAACTGATGCAATGATTATAGCACCTCTCTAGATGCAAATACACAAGCAATAATGAATATTGATCTTCTTGAATATATATCGATTTGTTGTAGATATGCAAACTCCTCTTGAAGAATGTGAATTCTTTGAGAATAATAATCGATCTGCTATAAAATGATGATCTCCTTCTAGGTGTGCGAAGTTGTCTTTGAAAAAATGAATTGGATGCCAAATGAATGTGAGTCGCCTTGAATATAGAGACACCAAGATGCCTTTCCATGAAGAGTCGACCTCTTTCACATAAGAGACGACTTTACACAAAATGATGTGACTTCTCATCAAGTTGGCTTTAAGAAATAAATAAATTATCATGTCTGCCTCAACATTTAATATTGTTTTTATATATATATATATATATTTTGAGTTCGAAGGAGAATGAAATCTCCCACCGCTACTATAACATAACACTCCCTTTTAGCTAGGGAGATATCTTTCCATATATTCACGTCATGGAGTCTCTCAACATGACGCCCACAATGGCTACACCCATTTGTGGAAAGCTCAAAGGTTCATCACAGAGTCTCTCAACGTGATGTCATCATGGAGTCTCTCAACATGACGTCCACCATAGCTACTCCCATGTGTGGAAAGAAACACACGTACAAGTGCCCATCACGGAGTCTCTCAATGTGATGTCGTCATGGAGTCTCTCAACATGATGTCCACCATGGCTACTCCCATGTATGGAAAAACACAAGTACAAAGGGTTCATCACGGAGTCTCTCAACGTGATGTTGTCATGGAGTCTCTCAATATGACGTCTCATCTCAATCTTAGAGATGAACAAGGGCTCGCACCTCATATTTCTCTATCTCAGAGAAATATACACTACAAGGGCTTTCACCTCATACTTCTCTGTCACAAAGAAATATACACTAACAAGGGCTTTCACCTCATACTTCTTCGTCACAGAGAAATATACATTACAACAGATCTTCATGATGATATGACTCCCTCTGAAGCTCCAAGTACTTGCATCAACCTCCTGACCTCCTCTTCCAAGGTTGCCTCTGTTGGTTTGTCAGACTCCCTCTGAATGTTAATTCCTCCTCTTCGAAGAAACTAATCACAATGACAATCTGAATAGGTTCTTCCTCTTCGAGAGATGTCTCCAGTTGTGTGCCACCAACTCAGTCCCATGGCAACAAGCTGTGTCTCCATTTTTCAGCCTGCGTGACTTCCTCACAGGATGCATCAAGCTCTTCCTCCCTTGAGTGCAATCTCTCATCATCCTTATGCTCCTCGGTCCGTCCTGAAAGCATTTTAGAGAGTTTAATAATAGTTCATAGAACTAAACTATCCCGAAGAGAAATACCAATGCTAGAATCATACATGATTCACTATTCCAATGTTATTGCATGGATTAATTACTACATAAAATTCATTCAAGGTACAAGCATAAAATACTTATATCTTTATGTTGGTACACCAATGAGCTAGACCTGTAGCTGTGTCTCATCTTCGCCACCTTCACTTGATCTCGGCCTCAAGGAAAGTGGGAAAATGAATTGACCGTTTATCCAGGATTGAAGACTCCATTTAAATCTTGAGATCACGTTATGAATCACGCACCCACACTCATGCGATGAAAGAGTTTAAGTAATAATAAGAGTGAAAATAGATCATCACGACTTCCTTCCACACAACCAAAGAGAATATGACATAGGAGAAATGCCACGAAGTGTTAAGCCACCCTTAATCAATGAATCAACGAATACCACAGGAGTCGTCGCTCTATACATCACCACTGCAACCACATTGAACATTTATTTGTGCATCAAACAGGCCTGTGGCTTCAATCATTACTTCCCGACTAAGTTTCTGTTTAACCAAATCTAATCGAATCTTTTCCTTAGATCTGCTCTGATACCATGTTAGTTTTAGGATCAGATTTGCAACAAGCAGAAATACAACTACACATGAACAATAAACACAACACTTTTACTCTGGGAAAACCCTCCTACTCGAGGGAGAAAAACCTAGCCACAAATATATCACTTATATATTGAATAAAAGAGCAACAAATTGTTTTACAACTAGGCCACACACTAGGCCGAATTGATGTAATGATTATAGCACCTTTCTAGATGCAAATACACAAGCAATAATGAATATTGATCTTCTTGAATATATCAATCTGTTGTAGATATGCAAATTCCTCTTGAAAAATGTGAATTCCTTGAGAATAATAATCGATTTGCTGTAAAATGATGATCTCCTGCTAGGCGTGTGAAGTTGTTTTGAAAAAAATGAATTGGATGCCAAATGAATGTGAGTCGCCTTGAATATATAGACACCAAGATGCCTTTCCATGAAGAGTCGACCTCTTTCACATAAGAGACGATTTTACACAAAATGATGCGATTTCTCATCAAGTCGGCTTTAAGAAATAAATAAATTATCATGTCTGCCTCAGCATTTAATATTGTTTTTAAATATATATTTTTTGAGTTCGTAGGAGAATGAAATCTCCCGCCGCTACTATAACATCAACAAATCGTGCAAATTCAAATTAGGTCGAGACCAAAACATTCTTACAGTGGAAAGGAATGAAGGCGGACCCCTTCACACCTTAACTTGGACCTAAATCCACATATGCACACCTTGCCATACTTCCTCAAACACCGAAGCAAATCCACAATTAGTGAAAACACCCAAGGTCAACTGAACCCGTGTAACCACCATTAAACCCTTAAGTTCATGCTTCCTTTGATCAAAGATGACTTACAGACAACATACATCATTTGAACACAATTTGGAATATTCCACAACCATTTTGAAATCCAACAAATTCCTTCGTAACATCTTTCACATGAAGAACATACTCATCCTGTACAACTGGTTAACCTTCCACATACTGTAACTCATGAAACCAACTTGTTGAGTGCCAAATCACGAACAATTCAGATTGAAGACAATTATGATCAATATGAGCACACCCTTAGATCTGCAAGACCAAAAAAAATATTGTTGAGAAATGCAAAGCAAAACCATTTCTCCCAGTCAACACTGAATACACAATTGACACATTGGTGGACACAACTTTCCCTGCACAACGATACAAAACAAACAACTTTGGATATAACACCTCTGAACACTTCTGACCAACATATCCAAACTGCACAAGTAGATCTTCAACACAAAAGAAATGCAGAGCAAAACCAGAATACTACTTTGCCACACAAACCACCTCACAACCACACTGTTTCCTCTTTTATTCAAATTTTCTCAAAAGCGCTTGGAAACCAAGCACCATAAACACATTCTCATCATCTTCAACACTTCCTCAACACAACCAAACCAACTGCAATACAACAACTCAACCACACACATGCTTATCAAAACAACACTAGAGGTTGACACTAGTGGCATTATTAATGAGAACATAATGTAACTAATTATAGCATCAACATAAGCTGTTGACATCAATGCAACAACAATGATTTGTTGACATCAATGACAACACACAAATTTCCAACAATCTTCTCCTTTATCATTGATGGAAACAAATGATGTGAAAAACCATCAACAACAAAAACAACTCTGATCACCAACACACACTCATACTGCACCTTAGTGCACACTCCTCCATTTTACCCTTTCTCTTTCACCCCTTTCATAAGGTTTTTAAGTTAACACTCTCCCCCTTTGACATCAATGGCAAAGGGCAACACACTTGCATTTCTTCCCCTTTATCAACCATACATATATTTGTTCTTCTACTGTTCTACAATTTCCTTTTTTTTTACAGCACTCTGTATTCTTCATACCTTCTTTGCATACCTGCACATTCCACTTATCTGCAAACTTCCCCCCTTAGGAGTACACAACATGCTATACCAACCAACAACCACTGCACATATCCAACTACAATGACAATACTTGCTCCCCCTGACTGCAACAATCAACAATGCCACTACCTTCTCTCCTTGAAAGGTAGCCACCAACATCAGTCTAGAACAAAGAATGAATCTTGAGATCCACTGGGCTGATGCATATCCTCATGCATCTAGTTCAAAGGAGGAGGGGTAATGTTGGTGTACGTTTTATCATTCACTGAACATTAGAATAAAATGTCAAGGACACTCTACCCTCTCTTGAACAAAATCACTACGTGTGCCAAGATTGCAAGAAAGACCACATGACAACTCCAAGGTTTATATGTGCGAACGAGCGACTTTATGTTGGATAGCTTCCTTGGTTATGTATGCTGAAATACAAGGGGGACTTACGCTTACAAATCATTCACAAGCTAGGACTTAGATGAATTTGACAATAAATGCTCTTTTTTTTTTTTTTTTGGATTTTTCAGTTTTGGAATTTCAAAAAAAAAAACAAGAGGATAAGGGTTTAGAAGTTTTATGCTACTTCTAAGAACTCAAGAGACGATAAAGACTAGGTGAAACCAATAACAACACTTTGCTTTGCCACATGAATGACAACTACACAAAGTAAGTGCAATCTTCTATGGTTGTGCTCAAGATTTTCATACAATGAATAATACCATCAATAGAACAATATTTTATTCAAAGTAGAAGTAAAGCATCCACAATATAGGCTCAGGCTAACTTTACACATTGAACGAAAATCATTCATTCAAAGAAAGTATGAGCAAGAGTTTCACCGATCTATACTATCAAATCTTTCATTCATCTAACAAGCATGCAAATCAAATTCTATTCTAAATTTATTCTATGTTGAAGGAGATATGCAACCATGCAACCACTTGATAATAAGAAGGATTCAAAGCAAACTTGCAACATGAACTTTTATTATCCAAGTAGCTCTAAGCAACAATTTCATAAAACTCTCTTCACAGTATGAAATGAGAGAATAGGAGTTTATATAGAGTTTTGAAAAAACAAATGAAAGGCCGAGATCAATCTAAGATCAATGGTTGAGATTAAGATATAACAACCCTAATTAGGGTTTCCCAAAATAACATCAATAGCGAGTGCATGGAGGACAAGTGGCACAAGGAGCTATCTTCTAGGAGTGCATCCCTATCCCCCTGAGTGGCAGCATGTTCAATGAATTTGGACACCATCGGGCTGACCTCCTCCATCGTGACATGTGGTAGCATATTCACCTTGAATTCCAATCCGTCCAAGTCATCTGCACACTCGGAAAAAGTAGTCTCCCATTCCAATTCTTGTCTTTGGAAGGCATCCCAGATGGACAAGAAATTCAATGCCTTAGTCAAATTCTGCTTCAGGACTGGTCCAGTGATGGCAAAGAAAATCTCCCGAGTTCTGAGCTTTAGACTTTCCAGTTCCATATCATTTTCCCGGATGGTATCCTTCTTGAGTACATCTGCAGCTACAAGGAAAATCTTATTCTGAATTTCTCTTATCTGTTCCTCAGCTCTTATACCATCGACCTTCACTTTTTCTAAGACTTCACTTCGTGCAACTAATGCCTAGTACCAAGTGTTGAAATCATATGCAGCCCCTGCTGCAATTACTTTTCCATCAATCAGTTCCTGCTTTGGAACTCCTTTCAACACTCTTAAGGCACGGGATAATCCTGTCCTGAACATCCTGAAGGTTATCCCATGCTTCCACCATGACTGAAATTCTGGAAAGTAACGAAGTCTGTCCATAGGCCAATATTAATCTTTCCACAAATGTGGCCGCTTCTTCACTTTTGCTTGCCATCCACTCCTTGGTTTCTCTGGCTGTTACCAATTCTTCTTCAAAATCTTTGATTGCTTCTTGCGAAGAATTCAAAAGTGGAGGAGCCACTGAATCGCCTTGATTAAGAGGTTTGGTCAAGTGCTCGAATATATTCCTTTAGGCGCTCAATTTCCTTTTTGTATTCTTTTTTCTTTCCTACCTCCTTTTCCAATCTTGCCTTCATGGAAGTGACTGAATTGTCTAAGTCCTCAATCTCTTGACCCTTTGTAGTTGGTCCCAAGTCGATA
>VDFB02382522.1:0-18118 GCA_007258455.2 Sequoia sempervirens
TCCACAAAGACAAGGTCATTGAGGCATTTTTGAGCTAATTTGTTCCTTTTCTTCATGTGGATGGCCTCAAACAAACTTCAAGTGTGCTCACATCTAGATGCATTACAACGTAGGCGCAAAATGTAGAGGGCTAACCTTTGGAGATTTGGGGTAGTTGCACCCCAATCTATCCACCAAGAATCTACAAAATAAAATATTGAAGAGTTAGAAAATAAAGTCAAACCATATTTTATCAAATTATCAATAGTTGTTTTGAAATTTGTAACTTGTAAGATGCATGTGATGTAAAGACTCCAAAATTTCTTACTTGGTGATTGAGTGTTTCTTCCTAGGATAGCTAGTTTCAAAGAAAAGAGCCTACCCCTACCAATCTTGTAATTGTGTAATTCTTGAATAATGAGGTCTCTCATCTCAACCTAGGGTGTCATCCTTTGAATGCAAGTTGTGAGGCCCTCCATAACCTCTTCACTAGGATTTGAGAAGCTATTCGAATAGAAAAAATTGGGTTGAGGAAGTACCTTGCTGCATGGACGGGTTGGTGAAGTTGATTGTTCTACCTTTGATCAATGATCTCCCAAATGGGATCAAATCAAGGTTGCCCCCCTTGTAATAATTTTAGATGGAATCTTTGGTCCCATCCACGGCCTCATAAATATATGCCATTGGTTTTTGATCCCCATCTATCAAGTGGAGAACTCTAATCAAGGGCTCCGACACCTACAATTTACAAATACAAAAAAATTGAAGTTACAAATTTATAGTGAAAAACTTAAATTAACAAATAAAATATTCAATTTGAATTTAAAAGAAAAGTTTTGAGGTTACTTTCACGATCTTTGTAACTCTTTGTGCAAAAAGATTGTCAAAGACTATGCTTGCAACCTTCTCTCCTTCAGGGTACTTTGAATATGATGAGTCTAGCCATGCTTGACTCACAAACATCTATTCCAAAGAAGTCAATAAACCAAAAATGCTTTGCAATGTTAGGAAAATCATTGCAAACCTTGTGACACCTAATCGCACCAAATCTTTCCCTTAGGTGTGCTCTCTCATCAAATTAAAAACCCAAGGGTGATTGTAGATAAACTTTATTATGCTCCTTGCATCATCTACAATTGATCTCACCTAATCAAGTTTGCCTATGTCCTCCAAAAGAAGGTCAAGGCAATGTGTCATGCAAGGGGTCCAAAAATATGATCAATGCCTCTCTTGGAACAATCTCCCAATTGCCACATATGCTGTTGCATTATTAGTTATGATTTGAACCACATTCTCTAAGCCCTCCTTCCTGACAACTTCCTTCAACATTATACTCAATGTTCTTGCATTTTTTACTTTGTTAGGGGCATCAACCAATTTCAAAAAAATCTTGTCACCATTTGAAGCTACCAAAAAGTTGGTAATGGTGTGGTTCTTTTTGTTCGTCCACCCATAACAAATATTAGTGCAACCATATTTTCGCCATTGCTTCTTTTGTTCTTCCTCTATTAACTTTTCCTTTTGGTTGTATCAGTGAGCAACCTACATGTACAAAGGGAAAGTAAAAAATTAATCAACATAAATTTAGACTAAAATTCAACATAAATTGCTATAAATCAGCATAATTTTTTATTTACCAACCTCCCACTTAAATCTTTCCAAGAAGATGCCTTGTAGTCTTTTTTTGCAATTGTCAATGCAGTTACCAAATTCTCTCAATAAAGATTGCTTGCCACATTGAAAGGAAGGTTGTTGAAGTACCAAAAATTGGCACATGCCTTATCTTCTTGTTGATGCACCTCCTTGTTCCACATTGTACCTTCCAATGATGATTGTGCTCCAAGTTTGTTTCTAGGCACAAAAAGCTATGTGGTGTGTGTGTAGCCAATGCAGGAACTCTACTAGAAGTAGATGAAGTGGATGCTGATGTGTTTCGTATGAGTGGACGATGAAGGGGGCCCACTATGCTTTCAAATGATGTTTCTTCATTTTCTTTTTCTTGCATTTGAGGACCATGACCACTAGATATGGATGTTGCTATGGTTGCTTTTGTCTCCCCCCTTTGCAATTTTTTCTCTTCTGCCAATGAAAGGAGTGCACACGTTTGATCTCTTCTATGGTTTTGATATAGGGCATTGTATCACGATAAGAAATGCTTGTATGATGGTATTTGAGGCTATTTATGCCTCCATGATGTAGCTTCTGACATCTAATGCAAATCATTGTCCCAGGTTTCGGTTCTCTATGGCATATTTCCAAGTAGGGTTTCTAGCTCCTGTTAGACGAGTGCCTGTTGTTAGAATTGTGAACAACCACAACCACAAGCCACAAGATCAAACAACGAACAAAGACACTTTCCATGCAAGAGATCTACAAACAATATGTGCAATATTCCTCAACAATAAAAAGCTACAAAATAAACCTCAAGAAACTTCAAGGAAAACAAAAGTCCTCAAAGGTTGAGAGTTCAAGAGTAAATCTCTAGAGTGATAATACAATGAGGGTTGAGTGCTATATAGGAGCAACCCTAAATGGTAAAGGGATTAGATCAGGACAAGTGTCAACATCACATGTGATGAGACAAAATGATCTAATAATAGCTTACTTCAGTTAACATAGAAAAGTACTTAGTTAACTTAATAAAGAACTCCTAAGTTTAGCTTAAATGCATGAGAATAAATTAGACTAATAATCAATTAAAGATTAATTAATTATTAGCTAATCCATGATTACTATAACACCCCCCCTTAACATGAACTTAGGGAGTAGCTAAAAACCTTAAAAAGAAAGAATGCATGATGGGTTCCGACAAACAAGGCTTGGTGAGGTACCCATGTACAAATAAAAGATCTCTCAAAATTGGAGAAAAGGAGAAAACCATAGTGGGAGAAAACTCCTCTCCAAAAGAGAGAAAGGCGAATGAAGGATTGAAAAAGCCCCCAAATAAAAGTGTGAAGGACTGATAGGCCTCCAGCCAAAACAATGTCTTGAAAAAGAACATGTAGAACATCGCTGAAGCACAAAGAAGCTATAGATTGTTGTCAAGTGATGACTGATATGGTGCTGAAATGAAGAACCTCATCTAAAACAAATGATGATTGGGATCAAGATAACAAGAATCTGCATGAGTTCCCTCCACGACACTACTCAAATTAGATGGAAAACAAAGGAAAAATGTCTGGAACTCGAAGATACAAATGTCAAGATCAAGAAGGTAGTAATCTACATGAGTGCCCCCAACGACAGTACTCGAATCAAATGGAAAACAAAGGCAAACATCTGGAAGTCGAAGATACAGGTGGTACATGAATTTGCATGAATGACCCCAACAACACTACTCAACATGCAAGATGCAAGTCAAAAATATAGGTACCAATAGTTTGAAGAACACTTATCATGAGAGAGACAATAATTTGCATGAGTGTCCCCAACAACAGTACTTGAATTAGATGGAAAACAAAGACAAACATTTGGAACTTGAAGATACAAACGGTACATGAATCTGTATGAGTGACCAAAAATGACACTACTCAACATGCAAGATGCAAGTTGAAAATACAGGTACCCAATAGTCTCTGATCAAATGTAAATGGAAGGCTGACTTTAGAAACAAGAATGCAAGAGTGTCCATATGGTAAGTTCTCCATCTCACGAAATGCAAGGTAACTAGCCGCTGATGTACGCCGCATTTGAAAGTACATTGGAACAAGAACTAGATAGATAGATAACTCAAACGCAAAACCAGGGAAGCATTAGCATGAACAGTAGAAACCCCCCCATAATGTTGAAAAGAGAGAGCCATGACAAGAACATTGAAACTATGTGAAACCAAGAAGTGCATGTAGGAGAAACAATCTGCAAATAAAAGGGTGTGCAAACTAAGGCACACATGCATGAGGCAAGAATCATTGGGATTCATTGCTGTCATGGAAGGGACACTCACTTGACAAAGGTATGATGGCAAATCAAAGGCAAACATCAACCCCCCCATGGCACTTTATAGCATAGTGCGAATACAAAAGGCACAACAGGATGTGCAAAATCTTCAAAAAGATACACTAGAATGGCACTTTATCTCAGTGCATCTACAAAAGAGAATGTGCATGAAAAAGATGTCTACAATGCCCAAATAGGACAAAGTGTTGGAAATACATAAAGAACAGCAAAAAATGAGTCATCCCACACAAACGAAAAGTTTCCAGGAGCTAAGACATCCAAGTAATTCACCAGAGTGTGAAAACACAAGGGGGCATGTGCAAATTTTATCCACAAAGACACAAGATGAACGAAAAGACACACCTGACAGAGAAAAGGTTAATTTCCTTTAGCAGTCAAAAATATGATTGAAAAAAGTTTGAAAACTTGATCTTTGGCATGCAAAGCTGCACACATTGTTAGTAGTCTCAAAAATCAAGTCTTCGACATATGATTTCATTGCATTTAAAGAGGATCAAGAATAAAAATATAATTCTTGCAAAGCACTCTTGTGAAACAACAAAATAGATAGTACTAATAATTTTTTTGTCAAATATTTGATTTCATATGCAAAAGTTTTGCTAATAGCAAGAAAATACACAAAAGCGGGATTCAAAATATATTTTTTGATATTTGAGGCAAAATTTGAAAAAATTACCCAATCCATAGCAAAAAGGGTGGAGAGAGCTTTCCATGCTTGTAAAAACACAAAAATTTGACACTTCATTCAAAAGTTGTGTTAGTTTGAAAAAATGACCTATTTTAATGCATAAGTGGGGCCCCTAGGGTTGGGTTGGTGGAGCTTCACTAGGATAGCAATGCATGGGTGGAGTGTGGGCTGCAAGATGATGGTGAGGAGGTGGCAGGGTGGCATGCAAGGGAGGTGGTGCATAGTGGGTAGTGGGATGGGTGGAGGCATTTTTTTGGGTGTCGAATTTTTTTTGTTGGGAAGTTATGTGCT
Organism: Sequoia sempervirens; assembly: GCA_007258455.2. Classification (NCBI taxonomy): domain Eukaryota; kingdom Viridiplantae; phylum Streptophyta; class Pinopsida; order Cupressales; family Cupressaceae; genus Sequoia; species Sequoia sempervirens. The sequence continues at coordinate 4,916 of VDFB02382522.1, forward strand.
AGTATATAGGCTTGTGGGTGTGCCGAAATTTATATGCAATATTCATAACAAAACAAATCAAAAATCAAAGCAATATGTAATCTCCTCTTCTCAAGCATAATTACTTTAAAAACAATTAGCCTGTTTTCTGAGTTTTTTTGTAGGCAAATTGGTGAGCAAGTGAGAACTCCAACTTTCTTGGAGAGCACAAGATTGGTCAAGCAATGGTTTTGTTCATGGCAGTGAGTTCTGATGGTCTTGATAAGCCTCATGATGCTTTTAGAATGCAATTCCGACTTTTGGGTAGCTCTCCAAACTTCTTGGAGAAGCATGCTATATTTATGCAGTCGCCAAGTTGCTTCAGTTCATCATCCTAAGTCCTTAGTGACATATTGGCATATTGGCATCAAAATTTCATTTTTGTCGCATTTTGACATTTTTGCAATTTGGGTTATTTATTAAATTATTAAATAATTATAACTTATGTTGTCCTAAGGAAGAAATATTAAAAAGCCAACTTAGGTATAATTATTTATTTAAAAGTATTTTCAGTTGTGCCTATAGGGGGATGCCTAGGCACATAGGGGACTTTGTTCTCTCAAAAGGATTATTGTTTAATTTGAAAAAAGAGTTTCTAGAGGAAAAGAGAAATTATTATTATTTTCCCTCCAAAATGTCATAAAAGGAGGTTGAGAGTTCATTGTTGAGGTTAGACATGTTATGATATTTTCTTTTGCTTAAGAGGGAACTTGTGTTCATCTCCAATTTTCGTGAGGACAAAACACTCTTGAAAATATTGGTTTTGGGGACAAAACCCCCCCTAGCTAGTTTGGGTGGCTTCATACAATGGTCATAACTATGTTTGCAAGAGTAGTTTCAATTGGTTGCTTCAAGAATGGAGGTATTCGATGTGTTTTGATGAGTTGTTTTGGATTTGCAAATGCTACTAACATTATGTGTAGGCGCATAATTGTTTGGAAAGTGTAGATAAAGGGATTGTACCCTTCTTCATGCCAGCTATACCATTTCTACAAGGTGTTTCTTGCAGCTGTACCAAACTTCACATATTTATCCTTGCAAATTAGTCCTATGCTGGCTGTATAGTCCTTAATTGGTATATCTGTCGGGCGATGGGGTTTTATGGAGTTTAAGGGGTCATACATTATGCCTAAGCCGTACATGTACTTGTTGTGAGGGGGTGCGAGGGATGAAATAAACATTTAAGTATAATTGAAATTTACTAATGGACATTTACTTCTTTATATTTTAAGTTATATTTCATGTATATAGTTTCAAAATGTTTGAGATGGGCTTTGGATCTTTAGGAGTTACAATGCAAATTCTAGTTTGTGAAGGATCTTAGAATTTTTTAGTCTTAGTCAAATTTTAGTAATCAGCAGGTTCTGTAATGTCCCCTTCTCGAGCATGATCAATTTAGTTGACCGTTGGCCTATTCTGGAGACCCGACTACTCAGAGGGTAAAATTAGGGTTTCCCGTTTTGGAGGTTGTTATTGCTTGAAATTTGGAGATTGAATTGCGGATTCTTTCTGGGTTTTCAGAGAGCTTCGCAGTGGTATGACTTGCAGTTTGATCCGAGCACCTTCCGGAATTTACTTTTTTTAGTAAATTCTATTTCTGGCAGTGGTCCTGTGGTTTTTAGTGTAGTTGGCTCACTTCTTTAGCCAGTTCAGTTGGTTTGATAATTTTTGGCCTTTGGATGCTTTTTGGAGAGATAAGTTAAGTTGATTTAAATAATGTTATATTTTAATGTTGACCTCTTGGCCTAGCCTTATTACTTCAAGTTGTTTTTAAAAGGGTGACTTCATGGTGGCATGTCTCATCAAGAGATTATTTTAATATTTTCTAAAGGCCAAATTGATGGAAAGTTTAAAGTGGGACGCCAATTTCAAGGAGCCTATTATTTTATTAAAATCAAATATTACCTCATGAAAAAGGACGCCTATACTTGGAGGGAAATGAAGTCAAATTCAAAATTGAATTAGGGTGCACTTTCTAGAAGTTTCTAAAGTTTCCTTGCTGAGCCTATATATGGAGACCTCTTCTCTTCATTTTCTCATCTTATGTCTTCAGTATTGTTATGTTGCCGAAATGGTATCAGGATTGCTTCGAGGAATGTATGCCTCTTAGCCTTGGCTCGATTTCTTACTTGAAAGATAGCAACTAGTGGAGAGTTAGTTGTAGCTGTGTGATCTTGTAGTGAGATTTTGCATTGTAGAGGTGAGTTTGCACATTGTAGTTGAGTTCTTGCATATTTTATCAAATTCTGGAGTTGCTGATTGTCATATCTGATTTGTAGTTTCATTCATAGATTTCAAAATAAAAATAAATTCAGTCTGGGTATTGCATTTTTCCACCTAACTACTTGGGGCGACCATGTGAGCAAGTTTGCAGATTTTTTGAAGAGGTCTTTGAATTTATCAAGGCAAATCGCCCTTCCTTGAGGGCCGTACCAGCTGGGACTGTCTTGAAATTTGTGCATAAATATATGTGAGGTTCTAGGGTCAGTTTAATGATTCATTCTTGGGCGCTTTCACCTCCTGAGCATTTTGCATTTGATCTTATGCATTTCGGGTGAGTGTAGAGTGAGTAGTGTGCATTTTAGTGGTCTCCAGAGTTGCTGGTTTTGCTTTAAAAGTGGTAGGTCTGTCATAATCAGATTGTGAAGTTGATCCCTAGAGTAGAGTTACTTGTCTATGCATTCTTATCAAGCAAGGGAGGTTCTATATAATGTTGTAGTATGATTTAACTCTTAAATTTATGTTAATGGCAGGCACTTTCTAGCATATTGTAAGCTGAACAGTAGTACTGTCAGCATTCTCATCTATCTTTTACTTTTACTCATTGTAATACTCGTTGAATAAGTGGAAGAGGATGGCTTGCCGCCTATTTACATTCTGAACTTGCATTGTAATATCATGTTGTTGATCGGCTGAGCCGTCACTGCATTTCATGGATCCTTTGACCATATGCTCGCCATCTCTCAACACATTCTTGGTTAGAGTTACTTTCAGTTGGTAGCTTGTAGGGATCCTCTGACCATATGCTCGCCATCTCTCGGCACATTCTTGGTTAGAGTTACTCAGTTCAGCAGTGTATAGAGATCCTCTGACCATATGTTCACACCTTGACCAACTCGGGATCCTGGTGTAGATCCTTGGTTAGAGTTGTATTCCGCATCGTTTTGGTTTAAGAGTTAACCCTAACAGATGTGTGTTGCATTGCTTATTGTAATAAAAAATTGAAAAAAATTGGTTCGGAATATTTCTGTGGTATCAGAGCCACACATCCTGCCATCCTGTGAAAAAGACTTTCTATGAGTGACAGAGAAAAAAGATACTTAGCAAGGGAAGACAAGAAAGATGCAAATCAGTGGTAGCCATATCAGGTTCCAGAAGGTCAGACAGCACCAGAGGTATTAAGAGCACATTGGGATTCTTCTTAGGGAACAGTAATGGGAGATGCTGAGAGGACATCGGGTGGTAATGAGAGGTTTACTAGCAATAGAGATGAACGTGGAAAAGGGAGAGAAAGAACGCCAAGTCCGGGAAAAAGGTTTGAGAGGAAGATGGACGCCATGTTGGATATGATGTCTTTCATGATGGGGAAAATGGGTCAGAACCCAATTCCACAGAACAACCCAAGGCATATAGGTGAACATAGTGCTTCCAGTCAGCATAATGGACATGTTAACCAACATACTTCAAATAACACCTACATCTCTTCCAGGCCATTTAAACCCACTTTCTTAGCATCAGTGAACCCTCAACCTGATCCTAAAGAAAATGCATCATTTGTGGAACAGTTGAGACTCAACAGTGCTGAGTATGATTCCCTTCCTGATGAAATCAAGCAAGACATGTCTTACAACGACTTTGTGGACCATAAAAGGAAGAATAAAGGGCAAGGAAGACATCATGATCATAGGGGAACAACAGTACAGAGGGACTTACACCAAGCTATCAACAAGGTTACACTTCCACATTTCAATGGGCGTGATAGTAGCTCAGCTCGAGCTTGGATACAGAAGTTAGATAACTATCTAGCCCTCAGACCTATGGCAGAAGAGGAGGCAATCAAGTTTGCTACGCTACACTTGGATGGGGTAGCACACGAATGGTGGTACCATGGCCTAGTCACCTTGGGTCATCGGTCTATCACTACCTATGATGAGTTCACCAATAGACTCATAGAGAGATTTGAGAAAAAGGATCCAGAAGTACATTTCAGGGAGTTGGCACAGCTTAGACAATATGGCACAGTTGATGCCTACATAGCTGAGTTTCAGAGACTTTCAGTAATGGTCATGGGAATCACTGAGAGGCGGTTGGTGATCCTATTCAGTGAAGGGCTTATGGAGCCACTCAAGGGTTGGATTAAAGCTTTTGATCCACCCTCTTTACAAGAGGCAATGAAGAAAGTAAGAAATATGGAGTGGGCTGCTCCTAAAGCAAAATTTCAATCCAAGCCATCATTCCACAAAAAGGATAGAGGAAAAAGACCTCACCATAAGGAGATCAAACAGCATAAAACTCATGTCACAAGGTTGGATCCAGAGACACTTAATGAACTTAGAAGAAAGGGGTTATGTTTCAGGTGTAGAGAAAAATGGTCCCAAGATCATATTTGCCCAAAGGGAGTCAAAATTCATCAAATTGAATACTATTCAGCTGAAGAAAGTAATTCTGATTTTTCAGACCAGCAATCTGATTTTGATGATAGTGAAGTGGAAAGAGCCCCAGAAGAGTCCGAAGATGAGAAAGGAGGTGGGAGTGCTTTTGCCCAACTTTCAAGCTTTCACAAAAATGATGTAGAAACCCTTGTTTCCCTGTTTCTCAATTGTTTTGTTTGTTTTTCTGAAAGTTTTGGTTTTTTTGACCTTTTTGCATAGGATATGAAGAATGCGATTTTTGCAATAAATAATGTAAAATCTAGATAAAATTCATACAACTCCGGAAGTAATAGAATTTATAGCAAATACTAAAGACAGTCTATTATTTATTCTTCTGAGACAGTTACAAAGAAGATCTTATTACATGCAAAGCAAAAGGCGTGATATTTAATGAAAACCTGGTATTTGCAGCTTGCTGATAATTACTTGATAATGGTATGGCTGTTATGAAATCCAACTTCTCCCTCTATCCGGTATTTCAAATATATGCCGGAAACCTAGGCCGATTTGGTGTAGATTGCATACCCAAGGAGGAGAGGCGTTTTAACCCGATGAAAAAACACGCCTTTTTGATGCAAGTACTGACGGCAGAAGGTACCTTGCAGCAATAAATGTAAATTGTACGGCCTTGTCAAAGACTCTCCAAATCCCTGAAATGTGTGCCTAAATGCAATAACTCCTCTGTATGAATTATTAACTGAAAACTTTGAATGCAAATAACCTCTGAATGCTCTGTAATTTCTTCTGGATGAATAAATCTCTCAACTGGCAATAAATCAGGTGATATCTCACCCCTCAACGCTTTCACTGGAGATGGCTCGTTCCCCAATGCATTCGAGTGAAACCCTAAAGCTTCCGTTCTCGACGAAGACTTGATCAATTTTCAATTCACAATAGACATAATGGCTCGATTTTCAATGCAAAGCATATATCTTCTTGAAAAGTGCGAATTCCACAAAATAGGGAATTTTAAATAATTCGACTTTTCTTTTTAATTCTTTTCAATAGTCTCAGCTCAAATATTAAATTATAAATTTAATCTTCAAATGGCCCCTTTCTGATGATGGGCGACCCCTTTATCAAATCACTTAAGTTATAATAAAATATTATAACTTTATATTATAACTCCAAATAATTAATATTTAATTAATTCAATTAAATATTAATATCTCTCTCAATATTAACCCGATGCTTGAGCCGTCACAGTGCGAATAAAAGTGATTAGACATAATCCATCCCATCACTAAAAATAGCAGGGGTCCCACTCTGACTGCCATAACTGCTAAAAATAGCAACTTATGCAAAGTGTCGAATGAGCCGATGATCAAGAGCTGCCAGAAGGCAGGCCAAGCTCCATCTTGACCCTCTATCCAACCTATTAGCCTCGAGGTCATTATAATGAAGCTGTCCACGTACTCGAGAGATGTCAACTAGAAGGGGACATAACAAATGAATCTTTCAAAGTTTGAGGGATGATTAAGGGGCAGCGAATAGTTGCGTTGATTGACACTGGAGCAACGCATAACTTCATTGATGAAGGTATGGTGACAAAGAAAGGGCTCCAAACAGAAGAATTTGAAGGCTTCAAGGTTATGGTTGCTGATGGGTTTCACATCTCTTGCACCAAGAAGATTTCAAACATGTCTATGCAATTGGGCAACTATGAAGTCAAAGATGACTTCTATGTAGTCAACATTGGAGATACGGATGCCGTCCTAGGCATTCAATGGCTGCGTTCGCTTGGAGAGATCTCCCTAAATTTGCAAACCATGGAGCTCAAGTTTCAATCTGATGGAAAGAAGGTGGTGCTAAGAGGAATGTCCAATGGCGGTCCTCGGATTGTGTCATTCAAAAGAATGGCGAGGCTGATTCGGCATGATCAAGTTGAGTGGGCTGTGGAATGTATGATTCTTCCAGCTAGTCCGGTTGAAACAAAGAGGGACTATCCTCCAGCTATTCAGTCTTTACTCACCAAGAAGAGCAAAGTGTTTGCTGATTTACCTCCTGGGCCACCGCCTGAAAGGGGATCTGAACATGTCATAGAACTGAAGGAAGGGGCCAAGCCAGTTATGACAACACCATATTGGTACCCTAAGAAGCAGAAGGATGAGATTGAGAAAAACATAAAGGAACTCTTAGAGATGGGCTTCATTTGTCCAAGCAAGAGTCCTTTCGCTTCAATAGTTGTTCTTATGAAGAAGGATGGTACCATCCGCATGTGCGTGGATTATTGTGCTTTGAATCAAAGCACAATAAAAAATCGGTACCCCATTCCTAGTATAGATGAGCTCATTGATGAGCTACATGGAACCAAGTTCTTTTCAAAGATTGATTTGAGGTCGGGCCACTACCAGATTCGGATGAGAGGGTCTGATGTTGAGAAGACAACATTTAGATGCCACTATGGTCACTTTGAGTTTTTAGTCATGCCATTTGGGTTGACTAATGCTCCTGCTACCTTCCAATCTTGTATGAACAAAGTCTTTTAGAAGCAGTTAAGGAAGTTTGTATTGATTTTTTTTGATGATATCCTTATCTTCAGCAAGACATGGGAAGAACATCTCAAGCACTTGGAGGAAGTGCTTAGCATCCTAGAATCAGAAAATTTGTTTGCCAAAGAATCCAAATGTGAATTTGGAATGAGGGAGCTGCTCTACCTTGGTCACATAATCAGTGTTGATGGAATGAAGGTTGACCCTGAAAAGATCAAGGCGATAGTTGATTGGCCACCTCCAGAGAACTTGACTCATTTGAAAGGGTTCTTGGGTCTTTGTGGTTTTTATAGAAGATTTGTGAAAGACTACTCTCAAAATGCTGCTCCTCTTACTGACCTCACGAAAAAGGGGGCTTTCTATTGGTCAGAAAAAGGCTCAAAATACTTTTGATAAGTTCAAGAAGATCATGAGCTCTTGTTCGGTTTTGGCCATACCAGATTTTTCCAAGCCTTTCGAGCTACAGTGTGATGCATCCAGAGAAGGTGTTGGGGCTGTTTTGATGCAAGACAAGCATCCCATTGTGTTTGAAAGTAGAAAGTTAAGGGGTGTTGAAAGGACCTACTCCATCTATGACAAGGAAATGCTTGCAATCATGCATGCATTAGCTAAGTTCAGACAATATTTGGTGGGGAGCAAGTTTGTGGTCAAGATTGATCACAATAGTCTCAAGCACTTCATGCATCAGAAAGATTTGAACGAAAAACAACAAAAGTGGGTGAGTAAGCTTCAAGCTTACGATTTTGACATTGAATATGTCAAAGGGAAAAACAACATTGTGGCGGATGCTCTATCTAGGAGACCTCATTTGAGCTCATTGTGTGAGCTTACTACTGATTGGAAAGAGGTGTTGCTTGCTGATTATGCCAAAAATCAGTTTAGGTTCAATGAAACCGAGGAGGGTGTTCCTATAGGTATCTTTAACATGATTGATCACAATTGGAGATAAACAAACTAAAGCTATTGCAGCAGTACCCAACGTATGCTTGGCCCCAAATTTTGCCATTAAACTAAAGACTAATCTATTGTAATGTCCCCTAATTGGGAATGCCCTAAATTTTCCCTAAATCCTTAATTTAAATAAACAAGGGGGTTAGAGAATATCTTTCACTGGATTGTAGTCCCATTTGAAACCCTATACACAGGTTAGAACCATTTATCATAATCAAACTGATTAGCAGATTCTAATCATTTACCACAATAATACTAATTTGCAGATTACCATAATTAGATATTAATAAACTCATGGCCAAACATTAGTTCAATCACAAAGTACTCTAACATCCTTGGAAGTTTCAATCATAGGAGAGAATGGGAGATTGTGGCTTGATGGGGTGCCTTGGACCCTTTTTCCCTAGACCCAAGGGGATATACCATCTCCCTTGGCCTCATGTGGCGCATGCCATTCATATGAGGTGATCTATCTAGGAGGTGTCTTTTCCATTATCCCTTAATCTTGCCAATCGTTTCCTTCTCCCTATGATCTGACTCCCTGTGCTGATTATCCATGATGGAGGAGTGAGATTCCAATGGGTACCCTGAAAATGCCATCTCTCCTAAGCCCAAAGGCAGTATCCTTTGTACCCCCTTGGCCCCATGGGGCTCATCAGGTCCCCACTCGAGGTGGCATACTTAGGAGATTGCCCCATCACCATTCCCCTCTTGCAGTCTCAGCTCCTATCATGGCCAAGCATTTAAGGCATATGACAACAAATATTGATCATATTTACTGGTATAAGGAAGCAGTTATAACAGACGTGTACCATTAGCATCTTGAATATCTAAATTAATAATCACAGTTACTTGTATTAAACTATGCTACAACATGTAATTGTAAAATAGATCTCATACCGCCGGTTCTGGAAATCAGACTTTTGTGTGTATGCAGATTTATTATTATTTATTTCTGATTTAGGAGGTGTAGCCCTCTACTCTCTCTTGCTTGCTTTTCCCATAGATGCTCGCTGCTTTCTATACTCTCTCTTTCAATCAATTTGCCTTATTATTGATTAATCATTGGTCTGCCTTCTTACTCCCATATACTTTTTCTTCATATCTGCTTCAACACCGAAAAGATATTCCACTCCTGATCCTAGTCTGCTCATATAATTTTCAATAATAAGTCAGTTTTAATGCTCTGAGATATTTTCCAGATTTCTTTCTCTCCCCTGATTAAATCTGCTGATGTGTGTTTTATACTCCTTATTTGCTCTTCATATATCTGTGTTTTAGTCTGACTATATTCTCCTCTACTCTTCACAAATTCTTTTTTTTCTTTTTATAACTTCATGCTTTTACTTGAAGGGAGACTTTCATTAGAATGGACACAATCTTTGATGAAGACACACCTCTTGACACTGCCCTTTGAGACTTAATTATTGTCTTAATAATCATAATTACTGCCTTAACTAATAGTTGTCTCTTAAATATATATCTTTATTTACTATTTGCCACCTTCTATGAACCGCTGCCCTTTTCAATCCTTTAATTTCTGAATCGCAGCCTTTGGGATATTAATTGTTGTCTTTTTTAAAAGCTAATCACTGCTTATTGGTAATCGCTGCTGTTTATATATTTACTTTATTTTAACATATTATTTTTTTATATTAGTTTCATATGTTATATTTTTATTATAATAATTATAATTATAATAATCAAAATTTGTTAATATTGTTATACCTGATAATTATAATTATAATAATATTAAATTGCTAATATTTCTATTTATATTGTTAATATGTATTTTGTTATTTACTTTATTTATTTGTTTATTTGCATTTCAATGCTTTATATCTTAGTGTTACAATTTCGGGTGCATGACATCTATTGCACATATTGCCTTTGTTAAGTTGACATCATTGCACAAATGCAAGATGTAGGTATGAAAAACATGATTCATTAGGATGAGAACTATAATTACTTGCTACAGATGTTCCTTTGGATGAATCATTGAATCCTTAGTTACAAACTACTACCCCACTCTTAAACTACTGGTGAAATATGTTTTCTCGTTTTGACTGTATGGTTTATCATAAATTTCTAGGACCGGTGCTTTATCTATTAGGTTACAGAGTGACAATGTACCAAGAGAAACAACAAATTGTAATCACAACAAAATATAAGCCATGCATATACATACACCAGAGATATTTTATCATGCAATTGAACACACTTAATAATCTCTCTCCAAACTCCAAAAATCCATATGCAATAAATAAGAGACCATTACAAAGATAACAATGACTTCGAAATTTGCCATATTTATCAAATCTCTATGACAATTATATGGGCAATTGTGGCAAGAGGAAATGTTATGTTGGAATGCCTGTTGCAATTCGTCAAATAGAAGTCTCTCGAAGATCTACAAATGGTCAAGGAGAGATTCAATTATAAATTTTAGTTAACAGTACGACTTCTGGACTTGTAGGAGTTAAAACCTTAGACAACACTTGGAAATGTAGAAATGATTGAATTTTTGTTTGGAGAACAAACTTGTATATATAGCATTGTGCTTGGCTGTCCAATTGCTTGTGGAAATTTGATGGAAAATTGGAGATCATTAAATGTGGTGTGCAAGAGATGTGAAATCCCATGAAATTTGTTGAATGAGTGACTTGGAACTTGTGTGAAGATGATCATCATTTGGAACTCAACCATCATATTCATGGCGAATTGGACCTCTTCGTAACCCACCGTTGAAATTACATGTAGATTCACATCCTTGGGATGAACAATGGTTTCTAGCTGGGAAAATCCTCTTGGGGTAGTTGCAGGAGTCAAATTTGGTCATTAATGGTGTTCTAGGAAGATCTAGCGAGTGACAAAGGTAATCTAGAAGAATTGCAAAACTTTGATGCAAGAGGGGAGGTTAGAATGGGAGATATGGGGTTTTGTGTTAGGACTAGATGTTAAGACTAGACATTACAATGAAAGTTTAAAAGTCCATCGAAACTCCACAAATGGATGCAAATGAGTGAGTTGAGGATGTAGGAAAACATGCAGGGAAAGGATGTAGAATTGGAGGTATGAATATCCCAAAGTCCAAAGGAACTCCACATAACAAGTGGAAAAGAGTGACAAGGCCATTGGGTAACTTTGCGAGAATAGGATGCGGAATTGGCAGTTGAAGTGGAGGTAGAAGGGGAAATGGAAGAAGTTTCTTTGAAGCCCACAAGTCTACAAAATACTGAAATGGGAAAGGAGAGGAAAAAGACTAGAGGTTGGGATGTTTGAAGGTGAAAATCGGTGAAGGAAGATGTCTGGATGAACTTTGCAAGTTTGCAAAGGGGAACAAAGGCAAGGATGAAAAGCAAAACTTGATTGGAGGTTAGGAGGTCGAGACATGGAAAGGAAACAAAAGAAGTTAAGATGAACTCTACAACTCCACAAAAATGGAGAAGGGGGAGGGAGCAAGAGAATGGGAGAATATGGGGATGCAAAAGAGGATGGGAAGTTAGGACAAAGAATTTTTTTGGATGTTTGTCGAAATATCACAAATTGATGGAATGAAGTGTTAAATTTAGTGATCAGATTAAGTGCACAGAAATTAATTCAAATTGAACACAATAACATAGCAAATACCCTAGGAAACCCTCCACTTGAGGGAGAAAAACCCAACAATGTTAGAATCAAGATCCACGCATGCAAATGAATACATCACATGCAAAAGATATGAAGAAGAACCGAAAAAGTTGTTCTCAGAAACCTCTCGTAAAAATGCATTAAAGAGAATCAATTATTACAATGTGATCAATCCTTATGAAGGAGATCAAAACCCTAAAAGGGAAACCCTAAAGAAACCCTAGTGTGCACATTTAATAATTAATAATTAATTATTAATGTGCCTAAGTTTAGCTTAAGTAATAAAGAGGAATAAGTGACTTAATTAATTAATCAATGTGATGTAATTAATTAAGTAAAACAACTTATTACTCTAACACCCCCCCTTAAGATAAACTTAGGAGGTAGCTAAAACACTAGAAAAAGATGCATGAAAGCAAAGATGGGTCCCGGCAACGAGGCCTGATCAGGTACCCATTTACAATGCAAGAATGAAGTGCATGAAAAGGAACCAAGAACATCGGAAAGTGCACAAGAAAGCACCTGCAACTGAGAAAGTGGTGTGCAAAATAAAGCACACATACATGAGACTGGAATCATCTGGATTCACTGTTGTCGTGGAGGGACACTCACCGGACAAAGGTGTGATGGCAAAACAAAGGCACTACACAACCCCCCATGGCACTTTATAATACAGTGCGAGTACAAAATATGGCACAAAGTGATGTGCAAGAAACCCAATACAACACAAAAAAGGAGTAGAGAAGGAAAAACCCAGTGGGACAAAACCCCCCTACAATGAGATTACATGCTGCAAAGAAGCACTGGAAGAACTCTGTAGAGTAACACTGGAACTTGATATAGGCAACCAAGGAAATATTCTTCTGTATACTACTGAAACCGGATGAGAGTCACTGATTGACTCAAGGAATCATGATTAAAGCAACAGAAAACCCGATGCCACGGAACACTGGAAAACTCCAAACTGGAACAACTCTGGAATCTATGATGCAGCAAGTGATTATTAAATGATGCATTACTGTAAACGAAGTGCAAAGATGCAAAATTCACTCTCCCAACTGCCAAAACATCCAAGTAATCGCCAACCAACCCATCGGGCCAAATCTGGACTAACTGATAAACTTGGGACAGATACAGAAAAAGTGTATGGACATAAATATAGAGCTCCTTAATACCTTTCCAACGCCGCAAACGAGGCAAAAATCGGAGATTGTGGCAAAAAGTTATGAGCTCGGAAGTCCAAAAACAACATCTGACTTCAAACAGTAATAAATGCATGAAAACAGTAAAATACTGAAAAATAAACAGCACTACTGGAAAGTACTCGGAACCAGCTTTCCGGCGATATCTCGTTTGCCCGATTTCGATACCATATGCCCAAGTTATGGCCAAAAGAAAAAAACTGCTTCTTTAGGGCAAATTAGGGCTAGGAGGGGGCAAAGAGGGCCGGCCGTACGCTG
>VDFB02382523.1:0-43905 GCA_007258455.2 Sequoia sempervirens
TTTTATAGATTTTTTGGGTGATGGAATGGAGGGATAGGATTAGAGTTGAAGGTCAATGGTCTAGATTTCTTGGGTTCTCTTAGGTGATAAAATTAGTATTGTAAATTGTTACCCCTAACAATTTTACACTATATTAGACACCTTATTTTGCATATTCAATTAATTGCATTCATAATTTGTTCATTTTGAGTCAGCCGAAAATAAATTTAATTCCTCAATATTAGTAGTTTTTGGGGCCAAAAGCTCTTAGACATGGGCATGGGTGCCCTAGTCCTTAAGATGTGATTTTAAATATCTATCACTTTGAGTGTCAACCTATGTCCAAGAAAATCAATTGGGATGCATATATAACTCATTTGAACATTAAGAAGAACACTTTATTATGAACTATGAGCAATTATTATGTGTAAGTTGTGAAGATACATTTGACTTATTCTCTACATCCTTGCTACAACAATCTATTGTGTTATGTGACTAACCCATGTAGGTGTTCAAGAAAATTTATGCATTATTCATCAATTATTTGTGGCAACCTATGCTGTGACATCACTTCAACAAGGGTTTCATGACTAAGGTAACATTATCTTGTGTTGTTCATTTATTATAGTCATTATTGTTTATTTTTTGTCTGCTCGACTAAGGGTACACACTCTTTACCATCATTATCATTGTTGTTGTGGAGGTGGAGACACCAAAACTAGGTTTTGACTAAGGAAATCCCCTATACAACATAACCTTTCTCCTCTTTCCATGTGTATAAGTTAGATCTAATACTTTCGTCAATAATAGGTTGCAAAAGAGAAACAAGCAAACTATACCAAAGTGATGTCACCTCTCTAGCCCCTAACCTATTTATCCTACCAAGTTTGTTACTACATTTTTTATTCTTCTCTCTATCTACATTTCATCCTAATGATGGATCATGGAGTATGATCCAAAACGTTGATGTAAAAAAATAAACAATTTCAATCCAAAAATCTTCATCACTCTATATCGAAGTGATCTGGCATCTAAACATCCAAAAACACCCAAACTAGGGTGCCCATGCCCCTATCCCTCTATTTCAATCTTAAATTTCCACAACAAGTACTCCTTTATTTGTACATTCTAGATTTCTATCTGTTTCTATAGTTTTCCATTTTCATATGTATAATCATTTGTATTTTCAGATCTAGGGCTTATATCAATTAGGTTAATCAATTACACATGTAAAATCTACCCTCTTTGCAACAAAGAAACAAAACCTTGGCAGATTGGCTCTCCTTTGAGGTAGTTATCCAATCATCAAAACCTAGTTGGTTTGTGTTCCAATATTAATCCAAAGGAAAAGATAGATCTACGCTAATTCACTTGTTAGATCTAAGATCTCATTTCTCAGTTAACATTTTGGTGAACTTGATGCTTCCTAACTTCCATTTCTTCTGATTTAAACAACATATATTATGTAACATGATATGTGCATTAAAGGTTATTTGAATAACTTGTTGTTCATATGCACTCATTTAATTTTGAAAATAAAGCATTGCACTTCTTTGTTCACCAAATACTTAGCCTTTTGGTGAACCCACCTTAGATTAAAAATTTTGCAAAACTTTTCAGATTTAATTGCATAATTTCATATCTAATCTACTTGATTAAGAAATTAGATATAAGTATCTTGTGTATATTTCTAAGACATTAGGTTTGGCATTATGATCAATGGAGACTTCTCAGTGCTAAAGAGAGGAAATGACCTTCATAGGTAAGGTCGCATACATGCATTTTCAATGTTGCAGAGATGGAGGCCTTGGAAGCTATAAAGGAAATATTGGGAGCTAAATACCTATCCTCAACCTATTGGTATTGAGTAAACAATGCCATGGCCTTCATTTTATGACATGGTTGCTCCAGGAGGGAGAAATTGATGATGAAATGGCCGATGCAAAATCTAGTCAAACCAAGGTGGCGGGAGGAGATGTTGAAGTATATGGACATGGCAGTCATGGGTTGGGGGTTGAAGTATGTTCAATAAGGTTGCCCACTTTATCCTACACTTTTTGAGCTATACATGGATGATCCAAAATAAATTACAAAAGGATCCTTAAGAATATATGATTACATTAGAGTTGAATCTTCAAAATCTTCAAGTTGTTCATCAAGCAAGTAGATGAAACAAAAAATCACTATATGTAGGGATGAATCTGATCTCAACGTACCGATCTACATTCACAACTTCATTCCATATTTGTGAACTTATCCTCTAACAAAGAATAGATTTAGTATAAACATAGAGATATTTCACTAATAAAGAGACATAATTTTCTAAGCATGTGCAATTTGATCCCATAATCTTCTTATTTGAATATTTATTCTCCAATCATCAAATTAAATATCCTTATATTCTTATTTACTTTCTTCAAATAACAAACATATCAATCAAATTATTAAAAATATTAATATCATATAATTTTTTAAAAAATTATATCTATTAAATATAGAAATTTTAAATAACGATGAACTTTTGAAAAAATTATTATATAATTTAATAAGATATTTCGGTTGATGGATATTAAAAATCTATGATTTTAAAAAAAAAAAATCAAACTTAATATACATTAATAGATATCTAACTTCTTAATACCGTTGAAAATTTGTCATGATTTCAAATTTCATATTATTAAAACACACTTTTTTAATTAAATATATTTAAATGTTATTTAGAGAAAATTGTTTTCACTAATTTGTCATTGAGTATTTGTTTAAATTGAGGTATTTCAATACTTGAAAACATTAAAAACCAATACTAATTTCACTCTTAACATTTTGAAGAATAAATATACGTGAGTAGAAGCCACTCACATTGAAAGAACAAACTTTTATAAAGTTCCCCTTCCATAGATTCTATATGGATATATTCCCTTCACTAGAATATAAAGTGATTATCAAATCATATATATAAAGTTGGGTATAAAGTGATTATCAAATCATATATATAAAGAAGTATATCCTTGAAGTATATTTTAACTAAAGGAAAAAGTGCCCAAGTTCTTTTTATTGCATCATGTAGAAGATTCCAACTATTTAAAGCTTATCCCGGGAAGATAAAACAATTTTGAAAAAGGTGGGCTGCAAATATTTTGTTATTATATATATTTTAAACGATTTATTTTGACATATAGATCTATAGATGTGAGTTTGATCCAAGTCACTTAACATGCATCTAAATTTTAAACTTTTAAAATGTAATATTCAAATTATTACCTTGTTAACCACTTAGTGTTAATGGTTATGAGCTAACTCGTTACGCTTTATGTTGATTTGTGCACTTAATTTTTGTTTTTAAAGACATTTGCCTGAATTCATTTAAAATTATACAAGAATTATTAAAAAAATATGTTAGGGTTATTGATAGCACATGTGTGAGAGCATTCTAGCAACATTTATTAGAGTATTATCAAAGCACATCATTTTAGGTTTGTTGTGTGCTTACTTGTTATCTTTAATCATTCACTCAAAGTTGTAAAGTAGGTCCATTAGAGGTATGAATAATGACAATCTAACCCTTGCAATACAATAGATTGCCTAATGTGTTTATAAAAATTGTCTATAAGGAACCTACAAGAGAAATAACGGCAATGTAAACAAATATATGAAGAAAAGAGAGCAGCAAACTACTTTCTATTATCTGTATAGTGAAACTTCAAGGGAGCAACCTTTGAATAGGGCATACACTCTCATTACCTTCCACTTAGGAAATTATTATAATATAAAGATTCTTACTAGTAAAGACAACTGCTACTAGATCCCATGCATGTGGGATATACATTTTTATTATAATTTATCATATGTGTGACTTACAAAGCATATACACCCAATGTAATACTAGCTTTAATAGCTAATACTTATAATAGAATGGGGATTTGTAACATTTCCTTCCCCTCTAAAAATATGTCCTTGATTTGAAATTAGGAAACTTTTAGGGAATGTCGATTGGCTCTAATGTGGCATCTCCATGGCATATATCCATTGGACTAAAACCTCTTTAATGGAGTGAGTGCAAAGTTGCTCAACATGTTTATCCAATATAGCTTCTAGTTCTATAAAGATGGATCCCTCCACATCTAATGTGGGTAGTTTTGTTGGGACTCTTATAGCATTCCCAGTCACCTTCTTAAGGTGAGACATATAAAAACTAGGTGGAACTTTGAATAGGTTGGGAGCATAAATTTGTACACTACCTCGCCAATTTACTAGACCACATTGCAAGGGTCATAAACCTTTGGATTCAACACATGCCATATTTTTTATGTGAGAATGTCTCTACTTATAAATATGCAAACATAAAACACCCAATCACCAACTACAAAGGTACACTAACTCACTTATTATTTCATGTGGTTCTATGCCACATCAAGTTTTACTTTAGGACCTTAAGGATTTCATATCATTTGGAAAAGGAATTTTCAACTACATCAACCTTGGAAGAAATGAAGGTGGGAGATGACCATAGAGGCCCTCATATAAGGCCATCTTGAAGGTACTATTATAAATTGTATTATATCACCACTCGATGAGTCACAACCACTTGGCCTATTTCTCCTAAATTACTTAGACAAAAATTGACGCAAGTAACTCTAAATATATTTGTAGGAAATATAATTTTAACCATCAACTTGAGAATGATAGTTTGAACTCATGCTTAATTTAGTGCCTTGTAGCTTAAACAATTATTTCTTAAAGATATAAGTGAAAGTGAGATCATGATCACTAAAAATGGAGCATGACATACCTCGAAGCTTGAAGATTGATTCCATGAAGCATTGAGCTACAATAATATCTATGTAAGGGTGAGATAAGGCACAAAAATGAACATACTTAGTCAATTAGTCAACAATGACCAAAATAACCTATTTACCACCTAACTTTAGAATCCCAATAATGAAATCCATAGAAATATTTAGCCAATCCATGTCAAGAATAGCAAGGGGTTGTAGAGATCTTAGCAATTTTATGGCTTCTCCTTTGTTATGCTAACAAACATCACACTATACCATAAATCTCTTAATATCACCCCAAAAGAAACCTACTTGACATTGAAGAGGTTTGAAAATATTGAAGGAAAATGAAGGAAGATAAAAGCAATACAAAAGTACAATACCTACACCTAAAATATTTGCTTCTCTCCGTGATGAGAAAAAAGGGAGTGCACCTTTATTCCATTTGATTTGCTATTTGATGTTGATATGTGGATTTCTCA
The DNA here is from genome assembly GCA_007258455.2 of Sequoia sempervirens. NCBI lineage: Eukaryota > Viridiplantae > Streptophyta > Pinopsida > Cupressales > Cupressaceae > Sequoia > Sequoia sempervirens. Next base: position 5,237 of record VDFB02382523.1, read on the forward strand.
ATGCTCTAGCATAAACTTGATATGATTTGATAATAATGATGATAATATTTCAAATGATCAAAATTATAGCATGTAGGTATGATTGCTTGAAAAGACTTGTAAGATATGCTTGGATTAGGTGAAAATGAAGGATGAGGGGCTCTAGATATAGTCTTGCAGAAGAAAAATCAATGACTAGAAATTATTGATGATGGATGGCTATGATTGATTGACGATTAGGGTTTGGATAAAGGATACAATCATATGACAAGTTTCAAATGATGGATAGCATCTAGGTTTAGAATTGAGATAAGGACAAAAATCCTTATGGAAATGGCTAGGATTAAGAGGTTAAATGAGATGAATGGATAAGATGAAAAGATAGTTTGACTTTTGGCTAGGTGTCTAGGTCCAATGGTTCTATGCAAGGAGTTAGTTAGACATGTGAATGGAACATTTGTCACATGAGGATAATGTTAGATTATGATCCATGCGAACAAGATGAAAGGTTGTGATTAGATGGACAAGGATAGAGGGAAAACGAGAATTAATTAGATAAACAAAGTATTTATTTAATTAATGGGATCATGTTCAAAGGGATAATAATTAAATAAATAATAAATATTTATTAAATTAAGGGATTATGATAAGGATGGGAATAATTAAATAAATAATAGGTATTTATTTAATTAATTGCTTAGGATAGGCTAAAATTAGGTGTGGTTGGATAAGGTCATATTTTAGGTGTCTACATTTTCTCCTCTTTGATATGACGTCGTAAAGTGATGTTTATCAAAGAAGTTTAAAACATAGTGGATGAGAGAGGATAAGAATCAAAGATGATTTTATTGTAGATCATTTGAATGCTTTTAATTTAACTCGCACCCTTAGATGTTAAGTTAGAAGAGGAAGATAAATGTATCTTATTACATTTTTCTTTACCTAAATCTTGGGAAAATCTAATTATTGATAATCATGGTAGTGGTGCAGAGCCAAATATGGATAACCTCATTGCTACTCTTCTCTCAAAACAAATGATAAGAAATTCCATGAATGTTGACTCCCAAGATGATTTGCATGTACAAGGAATGTCCAAAGAAAAAGGAGGGCCTAAAGGGGACCGTGTGCATGAAATTATGCCAATATTAATGATAAAGAACAACTAAACCAAACAAACACTCAAATAAGGCAGAGGAAATCCAAACAAGGCTTAAAATTAACAAAAAAAAAACCTATGCTAGATTCCCTATTATGTGACCAAATTTTCTCAATTAATCAAAATTGATGCGTGCTTGTGAAATTTTTGTAGAATAACACCACTTTTGTGATATTGTGTTTTTAAAAATAGCTACATGTTGGGGATTTTATAGATTTTTTGGGTGATGGAATGGAGGGATAGGATTAGATTTGGAGGTCAATGGTCTAGATTTCTTGGGTTCTCTCAGGTGATAAAATTAGTATTGTAAATTGTTACCCCTAACAATTTTACACTATATTAGACACCTTATTTTGCATATTCAATTAATTACATTCATAATTTATTCATTTTCAGTCCAAACTGAGAAAATAAATTTAATTCCTCAATATTAGTAGTTTTTGGGGCCAAAAGCTCTTAGACATGGGCGTGGGTGCCCTAGTCCTTAAGATGTGATTTTAAATATCTATAACTTTGAGTGTCAGCCTATGTCCAAGAAAATCAATTGGGATGCATATATAACTCATTTGAACATTAAGAAGAACACTTTATTATGAACTATGAGCAATTATTATGTGTAAGTTGTGAAGATACATTTGACTTATTCTCTACATCCTTGCTACAACAATCTATTGTGTTATGTGACTAACCCATGTAGGTGTTCAAGAAAATTTATGCATTATTCATCAATTATTTGTGGCAACCTATGCTGTGACATCACTTCAACAAGGGTTTCATGACTAAGGTAACATTATCTTGTGTTGTTCATTTATTATAGTCATTATTGTTTATTTTTTGTCTGCTCGACTAAGGGTACACACTCTTTACCATCATTATCATTGTTGTTGTGGAGGTGGAGACACCAAAACTAGGTTTTGACTAAGGAAATCCCCTATACAACATAACCTTTCTCCTCTTTCCATGTGTATAAGTTAGATCTAATACTTTCGTCAATAATAGGTTGCAAAAGAGAAACAAGCAAACTATACCAAAGTGATGTCACCTCTCTAGCCCCTAACCTATTTATCCTACCAAGTTTGTTACTACATTTTTTATTCTTTTGTCTATCTGCATTTCATCCTGATGATGGATCATGGAGTATGATCCAAAACGTTGATGTAAAAAAATAAACAATTTCAATCCAAAAATATTCATCACTCTATATCGAAGTGATTTGGCATCTAAACATCCAAAAACACCCAAACTAGGGTGCCCATGCCTCTATCCCTCTATTTCAATCTTAAATTTCCACAACAAGTACTCCTTTATTTGTACATTCTAGATTTGTATATGTTTCTATAGTTTTCCATTTTCATATGTATAATCATTTGTATTTTCAGATCTAGGGCTTATATCAATTAGGTTAATCAATTACACATGTAAAATCTACCCTCTTTGCAACAAAGAAACAAAACCTTGGCAGATTGGCTCTCCTTTGAGGTAGTTATCCAATCATCAAAACCTAGTTGGTTTGTGTTCCAATATTAATCCAAAGGAAAAGATAGATCTACGCTAATTCACTTGTTAGATCTAAGATCTCATTTCTCACTTAACATTTTGGTGAACTTGATGCTTCCTAACTTTCATTTCTTCTGATTTAAACAACATATATTATGTAACATGATATGTGCATTAAAGGTTATTTGAATAACTTGTTGTTCATATGCACTCATTTAATTTTGAAAATAAAGCATTGCACTTCTTTGTTCACCAAATACTTAGCCTTTTGGTGAACCCACCTTAGATTAAAAATTTTGCAAAACTTTTCAGATTTAATTGCATAATTTCATATCTAATCTACTTGATTAAGAAATTAGATATAAGTATCTTGTGTATATTTCTAAGACATTAGGTTTGGCATTATGATCAATGGAGACTTCTTAGTGCTAAAGAGAGGAAATGACCTTCATAGGTAAGGTCGCATACATGCATTTTCAATGTTGCAGAGATGGAGGCCTTGGAAGCTATAAAGGAAATATTGGGAGCTAAATACCTATCCTCAACCTATTGGTATTGAGTAAACAATGGCATGGCCTTCATTTTTATGACATGGCTGCTCTAGGCAAGGGAGGAGAAATTGATGATGAAATGACCAATGCAAAATCTAGTCAAACCAAGGTGGTGGGAGGAGATGTTGAAGTATATGGACATGGCAGTCATGGGTTGGGGGTTGAAGTATGTTCAATGAGGTTGGCCACTTTATCCTACACTTTTTGAGCTATACTTGGATTATCCAAAATAAATTACAAAAGGATCCTTAAGAATATATGATTACTTCTTATTAGAGTTTGTTGCTATTCTTTTAGCTATAAATGTCATAATTTTATGTCCTGCTAAAATAATTATAAATATATGCAAAAATTTTAGCATTGTTTTGTAATCTCCATGAATATTGGATGAATAAAAAGGAAACAGAATGTATGTTTTTAAACACTTCCAAATACAAAGAACATAATATATGTTTTATGTAAAAAGGTGGGAGGATTAGGATGGTATTTTTATGTCAACAAGTTTTAGCTTAAGGGGTATATAGTTCTAACTAGTATAGAGAAGCAACTCTCTTAGCTTCATTTTCAACACATCTAGATTTAAAGATTTGATTCTTTTACTTTTTAGAAAACTCTACTAGTGTAAGATTTGGAGGCCTTATCCTGGGACAGTTGATTGATACTAGATAGAGAGAGTGCTCATGTTGATGATATGTAACCATCTACATTTCAAAGAAAAACAATGCATTCATTAGTCTTACAAAATTTGGCATACCGCCAAATTTATTATTATAGTGATTTTCTAGGAAATAACAATGATAGATAAGCTTAGATATATGGTAAAATTTCCTGGTGGTAATCTTGGGTATTAATATTTTAAATTCATATTCCCTATGCTACATGCACATCATTGAAACCAAAACCTCATTTTTATTAGACTTGGTAGATATTGACAATGTGGAAAGGCTTAATTTCTAGAGCAAGGCTATTTAAGATGAGATCTACATTTTCTATCTATAATCCATGTGGTTATGGCCTCAAGAACACCTCTTCTTGAATTTTGAACATTATTTCAATTTCTACCTTCATTTTGAGGATGAGGTTGTGGGTGTGTGTAAGAAGTTGAGTCCACTTTTTAGCCAAAAAGTGGAAGTGTTTTCCCTAATTTTCAAATTTTGTCACATTTGACCTTAAAATTTGAAGCACTTAGAGATGGAATCTTAAAAAAAGGTCACTAATCATAAAATATAGTACTCGGAGTCTAGTTTCCAAATATGTAATTTATTTCACTATCTCAAATGATAAAATTGATTTTCAACAGGCATTTCTAAAACCATGCTTAAAAAAGTACTTTTTACCATACCATGACGCGTATGTCATCCATATTTTGACCTAAAATCATGTTTTTTTCTAAATCCTTTTGGGAAAAGATTCATAACTCACCAAAACACATTTTTGATATTTTTGTAATTTTTTATTAAATTTTTTTTAATTAAATTTCTTGATTGGGCCATATTTTGTTGTTTCTTGAAAATCAGGCTGCGGTACTACATAAGCATTGACTCTTAAATCCTTCTTTTATCATTTTGGATTTTTTTCAAATTGAAGAATTGTCTCAAGTACATTTTTGTACAATTCATTTAAAAAATATATGTTTTAATAAAAAGTTATTAAAATACTAAAACCCCCTGATATTTCAAGTTTATGGACCAGTTTCATCATAAATTAATTAAAAAAAAATCCAATTGTAAAAAAATTAAATATTTGGAATATACACTATCTCATCTATAATGGTTTTAATTTCGTTAAAAAATTTTTCCAGGAAATAGTTCTCGTATATGTCGAAAGTCACTATTTTCTTTATGATTACTGGATACATGACCTTCAAGTTTGTGTCAAAACTGTGATCCAAAGCTTAGGTCTGGTCCCTGCCTTCCTTAAACCAAAAAGTCAAAACTGCATCAAAATTCATATTTAAAAGGGATCCTCATGAAATCCAGTATCCCATTTCCGAGAGCCTTTATGAAATGGGGATCCCGCTTTTAAAACGAGCATCCCATTTTATAGAGCTTTTAGTGAAATAAAGATCCCGCTTTTGAAAATTGCCAAAAACGGAAAGTTTATAAAATGGAAAGTTTTCAAATGGGATCTCTTTGTTTTGAAAAGAGTTACCCAAAATGAAAAAAATCAAAATTTGAAAGTTTCCAAAAATAGAAAATTTTCAAAACGGGATCCCATTTAGAAAACTTTACATTTTTGGAAATTTCCGTTTTTGGAAAATTTTCAAAACGAGATCCTGTTTAGAATTTAGGCTCGAGATCCCGAAACTAAACCTAAACAGGATCTCGTTTATGAAAAAGCGAGATCCCGTTTTTTGCAAACCGATTTCATTTCTTTGCCTATGGCAAAAACTTCTACGTTTCGTGAACTCATCTTCTTGCATTTACCCTTGCCCAACATCTAAGGCACTCCAAACATTAATTAGATTGCATCTTGAGGGTTCTTTGGGCACAAGATAAGATTTATTTCCATTAAATATAAACATAAAAAGACCGCCACATTCCACAAGAGCATTGTACTTGTCATATATTCCCCTAGCACTGAAAATTAAGGTCATTTTACATTCAAATGCTCTCCAAGCATTATGAGCTCAAGTGGTGTTTTTTTACCCTCTAGAAACTCGCAAAACTCCTTAACAACCTTTATATACAATACAATTAGACATGTCTTATACTTCTATTTTTCGAGATGTTTGTTTCTTAATTTTTTTAACTAGGGATAATGCCTCTAGTCAAGACATGGTTACTTCTTTTGTCTATTCTATTTTAAGCTCGAATAAAGTGATATCTCTTTGTTGACATAGAAACTCTTAGAATATAGTTAATTGATATTGCAAAATATGATTTGCAATTACTTTTATTTTGTATTTAGTATTCATGAATTTTTATTTTTATATATCTCATGAGATGCATTTGAACTCCTTATATGCTCATCATGTGCCTTTGAGCTACAATGATGAACATTTCATAAAGAAGATGAATATCTCTATATTAGACTGTCACCTTTGTATTTCAACTTAATTTCTCCAACAATAAAAATATCTCCACTTTACCAACCAAACTAACTCATTCATAAATTAGAACCATTTTCTATGATAAAATGAAATCAACCACTTACAACCATCTGAGATAAATTTATATGAAGATTTCTTACAATATAATGATTATTAACAATATGCCTTTTGTCACTAAATTGTTGCTGGGTTAATACTATTTGCCCATTTTCAAGAGGAGGGAAGGCATGTAAACACTATCTTACATTGAAGGTATTTTCAGCTATTTCTATGCCATGCTGATATTTGCTGCAACTTAACTACTACTTTTTCTCCTGCTGCTGCCTTACAGAAATAAAATATATATGAGTCATGATCTAGTTGAACATCAATTCAGGAGCCTCATTGTAGCTTCATGCGCATTAATTGCCTGCAAAAGATTTATAATGTCAATAGACAGGAAGAGGATTAGCAAACATTATTCATTAGGAGTATATGACTAGAAAAGAAAAGAAAACATTGTTCTTTTCCAGGAGTATATTCACTTAAACTTGTGAGTAGAGAATGTTCGTGGAGATAACCTATTACGTTTCTCTACCATGATTTTTCAGCCCTAGTTAAAGAGAAGCTTTTGAAGAACAAAAAACTTTCCACAAACTATTCTTGCAGTGATCCAGAAAGGTGAAAAGGGTAGTAGGAGCTCTGTCTTTTTCTGCTAATATAATCTCTAGCCAATTTAAGAAGATACACTGAATTAACAACTAATGATGGCTTCTATAAATGCAGATCAGAAGAATTATTCAAAAAGGACTTCTTGAGTGTGCACAACAACAACACCCTTCTTTCGAAACTTCTCAGAAAGGGAACCTTCAAATAGTAAGAACTGTATAGACCTTAAATTAAAATTTTATATTCCACTCAAAGCTAGCACACTAACATTGCATTAAACTGAACCCCTGCATCAAACTTTGTGAGATAATATTTTAAGTAAGACACTTTGTAACAGGAAAGCAGATGCCTATACTTTAGAAACCAAGCAAAAAAACTGTGAAAAATCATTAGTTTTTTACCAGAGATTATGATTACTTTAGAGCTCTACCTATATGTATAGATGATATTAGTTAGTGCAAAAGTAAACATAAAAGAAACGAGTTTTTAGATATGCCTGTTCTCCTTTTCTCCCCAACTGCCTCCTGAGCCCTCCCCTTTGTTAGAAGCTGAAGATTTGTACTTGGGGAAAGGCACTTGGTCTGCCTCGATGCAATTTAAATCCTCTACTAGAACCTCATAATGCCTTTTCACTTCCTCTGGGGATTTGCCACCAACCATGGAAGCCACATTTTGCCAACGGTCGGGAGTGTCTTTGTCATAAACAGCTATGGCCTTTTCAAACAATTTATTTTGCTTGGTTGTCCAGTTAGATGCAACATTTTTCCCAGACGAAGAACCTTGATTACTGGCCATACTACTAATTCAAGCCTTGGGGCAAACAAATTCAGGGCAGAACTTAGAGGGACAATATACTGCTCTCCCAACCTGATATGTCTATCAACTTTTCACTGACAGTAGTGATTGGGAACTTCAACTCTTGATGGACCAAAGACCCAACTTATCCAAGTGCTCTAAAATAAAAACTACTCAATAAATTCCTAGGCAACTGCATATACTCTTGATGGACCAAAGACCCAACTTATCCAAGTGCTCTAAAATAAAAACTACTCAATAAATTCCTAGGCAACTGCATATACTCTTGAAGGATAAGACTCAATACAATTTTAGGATAAGTTGTCGAAGTACCCAGTTCATCCAAATGCTCCAGTGCTCTGAGATGAAATACACCCCAAGAAAAAGTATATATATCAACTTATTTGTAATATTCCATGAGAAAAGTCAAGATTGGGAGTTCAATTTAGATTATCTGAATTCTAGGAACCTAAACCAGTGTGGAGGTACGGCAGAGAACTGAAAAATCAAATAGGATGAAATTAATATCCAAGTAAATGATGTGAATGAAATTCACAAGAAAACTACAGTTAAGAGTGGTCCAGGGCTCAAAATGAAATAAGTAACTCTTTTTCCAATAAAAAGGACCAAAAATGAAATCAAATATAAATATATAATCAGTTTCAAATCTATTAAAAGAGGACTAACAGAGGGTACCCAATTTCCTCAAATGCCCTAAAAAATAATAAACTTGAAGGCAAACTAAGGATCAATTCAACTGGATTATTATAACTGATGTTTCTTTTAGGGGGATTGGATGTAAAGAAAATGGTGTGCCTTGAGGCTTTGCAATTCAGGCTCAGGGATAGGATAAGCTGTTAGCACTGGATGGAGTAATTGAGCAATCTAGACTCCTTATAAATAGATTGGAGCTTTGGCTGTGTAGTGATTAGCCAGTTGCTAGAATCTGTAAAGAGTAGTGAAAAGAATAATGAATGACTGGTCTCTTTGCAATCCACACAATGGACCCTAATTAGGACAAGAGGAATAAGAATCAGAGAACCCCTGTCAGCTGAACAGAATCCAACCACCTCAATCATGAACACTGCAAAACACTTGATCACAAAAACAAATAATAATGGCACAGCCCATGAGTGCTAGTGTTCCTATCAAGTTGTTTCATCCCTCCTCATCAGAGAACCTTATAAGCTTTTCCCAGCTGAAATAAGGACCAGGGGATTCTAATATCCCTTTAGGATTTTGACACTTCTGCATATCAAGAGGATTGATTTGGTTTTGTGGGTGTCTAATTCATGATGTATGATATTCTCCCTAGGGTAGGTCTTCACAATATGTTGGAAACATGACACTGCATTACAATTCCATATTAGAAAAAATGTCTTTGTGCAACTACAAAAAGGGTCATTTTCCTGTAATTAGAAAATTTTCTTGTCTTTCTAGGAAATTTCTGAGATGCTAGCTAGCCAGCCCTGAAAGTCTGCTGCTTTGTCAAAGGCACTGTGCACAATGCCTTAATAGTCGGCTAACAGTTGGCATGCGTTGAAACTTCAGAATGTTAACAAGAAGTTTACTGCATATGAATTGACTGGCATCACCTCTGACTAGTACTCATCTTCCATGTACATTGAATATTTTTCAAGGGATAAAAATGTGCCAAGTCACATGACAATTAATCGCACAATCCAACTGGATAAAGTGCACTTTCCAGCAATCAAACGTAACAACCAGCACCATCATTATCATGGCTTTAAGAGAAGATTTTTCTCTACACTTTATGTGATACCGTTGATTCCGTCTCTATGGTTCTTAACAGTTGCGTTTTCTCCCCACAAGGGTATCTTAACATGTCTTGATTAGTAGAGAATTAGTCAGACTAATAGTATCTTATTCAAAGCAAAAGAATTCTTACTAACACCAGAAAAAAGAAAAAGTGTGAAGGGAAATTCTTGGCTATTCACAAAAGGTGAGGAGAGAGTGTATTCTAATATATTATTGTGGAACCAAAATTTTAACTAATGGATGAGACACTTTCTTTAGGTGGATTCTTTATTCTTTTATTTGTATGTTTTATGTTATTTTATGTGGGTGTTGCTAATAAATGATTAAGTATCTAGGTTATCTTTTTTATGTATTTTATGATTTGAAATTTTAATTTGGTATTTTAATATACAAAATATTTTATTTCAGATTAACATTGATTTAATTTTCTACACATTTTCTATCTTAGATTATATTGCACTTATGATTGAATCTTCTAGATTGGATTGTGGGGCAATATAATATCCCTCAAATTCTCATTTCTAAATTCCTATTCTCCAAGATTGACAATGCTTGGATATGATTGTCCCTATTTAAACATCTAAATTAATCATAAAGCACATTTTATTTCCCTAAAAAATACTTATAATTATTTCTTATTATAATATTTTTTATACCAAGAGGAATCGGTAGGTTAGCCTTGTAACCCAAAACTTAGCTCTTTGATAGGGCGATCCGCCTATAACCTCTCGAGAAATGTGCAATGGACCCCACCGGTGATCACCACACATCACAAATTAAGATGTTCAAAGTAAGAGTCGAACCCATGACCTAGACTACCTAAAGCAACAACTGAGACTAAGTGAGCTGACCCATGGGGTTTATTTTTTATTATAATGTTAAGAAGGATGAGTAAACAATTATCTCAATTCAAGGAAAACCATCTTTTCTTTGACTAAGCATGGACAAGATTGAAATCTAGTTGCTTTTATCTAAATTGATTTATTAACCAATTTTTAATTATTTGACACATTTCACTCTTTATATCTTTCATTGTTTTAAAATAGTTCAATTTATTTTAGCCTTCTTATATATAAGGTTACCACTTACGGGAGAGAAGTAGGGGTTCCATTCTTCCATTACCTTTCTTATAGGTATTAAAATAAGTGTTTAAACATATTGTTTTAATTTTGTATTATTCCTTATTATTTTGTTTTAATTTAGAAAAATATTCTAGTCGTTACGATATTTTATTTTGATTTTTATAAAAATTATGAAATTATGACTTTTATAAAATTGAAATATTGTTTTAAATTTAAGAATATAAAAATTCATTTATTTTAATATTATAGTAAGTATATATTTTCTTGGAGTTCTCAAATGGTGATGGTTTGTAATGTATTATTTCAACTTTAAAGTTAAATGGTGTTCCCTCCCTTTATGCAATGTCCATATAGGAGATCAAGGAGACAAAATTAAACAAGGGCTCCTCCTTCTTTATGACCTCTACTTTTTACAATCATAATTTCCCATGATTGACGGTAGTCATCTCTTCAAGTGCAAGAAAACTATAAAGCCAACTAAGCCCATTGGCCCTACTAAAGGTGGCAATTTTGGATGAATTCAGTGAGGTTCCAATTTATAATATTTCTTGTAGGACGCTTTCTGAAGACCCAAACATGATGACAATCATCTACGTTCTGTGGTGGTATATGTTGTTAATTCCTTTTGCTTCTTATGTATTTTTAAGATTATTTTGGTTAACAAATGATGCTCTCAATACCCTTGATTTGTACGATTCTTAATATGGGCTTGAAATATCTTTTGTTATTTATTCATTATTGACTTGCATGCAATATTGATTCTTAAGGCAAAGAATTTTAAATTATTTAGATCTTGAACTCTATGCCCTTAGTTATTAATATTTTATTCCTCAATAACTTGGAAGATGATAATAAACAAATTCTACAAAATATGTAGGTTAATCAATCAATCAATATCACAATCAACTTAGATAAAAGAGTTGGGTCTTGGCCCTTCCCATGTTTTTACCCTAATCAAAACTTAGATAAAAGAGTTGGTTCTAGATAAAGCACTAAAACATGTACTAAAATTTAAAAAAAAGTGAAAGAGGCACTTAGCTCTATGTGTGAACAATTTTTTTTATTAAAACACATGCTTTGTAGTTGAACTCAAGATTCTACTACTAGATCTACAATAACAAGGCTTTAATAGACTATAAACTAATTGTGCTCTAAAGGATCAAAGTTGTGTGAGTGACCTTGAAATAGAAATTGATAGCTCAAAACCTTTATACAATCCTAAACTTGTAATGGTGGTTGTGAATTGTGTTTCTCTACTCTTTCGAAATCTATTTATATGTGTACCTAGATAAGGTGGTGCTTAAAAGCACTAAATGAACCTTTTATCAAGTAGGGGAATCTATAATTTGTCTTGGTTGCAGCTAAGACCTATGTATTAATTTTACAATGTTTGAACATGTTCAAAGACACACCAAGAAGAACACAAATGCTTTTGTATATATCTATATGTATGATGACATTGATGTAATGATCTCTATGATCAAATGATATGAATGATATTTTATATCTTAGTAGAAGATCAATCACCTAATTTCTAAATGACCTAGTAGGACTGCCCTTTTATACAATGCCTTACCATTCAAATTTGATGATTTTGTGTGTGAGTTGATGAGTGATGATTAGTTGAAGACAAGTCAACTTGGGTCCATGATTGAATTTGATTTTGGAAAATGAGGTTAAAGATTCTCTCAATACACGAAGATTAAGTACTAGATCCAAACCACTAGAAAATAATAACTTTAAATACAATTTAAATTTATAATAAATATCAACTTTTATATAAAATACACCATTTAAACATTAAACTATGACATTTAAAACAAATAATTAAAATAAAACTAAAAAATACATATAATACATTTTTCACCTAAATACAAATTTTTAACTAATTTGTTTCATCTTTATTTAATATATAATTATTTTTTAATAATTCAATATAAAACTATACTTTAAATATATAAAAATACCAATTAGAAAAAAACTCTTATCATTGATTTGGCTTAGCATTAATTACCCAATGAAGATTAAATGATTAATCAATGCTTACATCATAAACGCAACCCACCATTCCTATTGTGTGAACTACTTCACCACTTATACCCATAGGAAGATATTCTTCTATTGCTTCTAAGGCCTTGAATCTTAAGGCTGCCATAAAAAGAATAAGCAAATCTATCACATCTTCATTAAAATATTGATAGATGTATGTGAAAGGTGATGTTAGTTTATGCTTCCCACACCATTGGTGGTGGGCCCTTAGAAATGACATTTGGGCTTTTCATTAAGTCAAATCTATTATTCGTCACAAAATTTTAAATGGTATTAGATTGAAGAAAGATATAAGTGACCCACAAGCTCAATGAATTTATTTAATTAAATAGGGTGAAAGCTATTTTTAGATTTGTGAATTTAATTTTATATTGTTTAATTTCTTAAAATATAGGTTGAGAGTATGATAAGGTTTAGATATTTAGTTTTAAGGTTTTCAATATATTCATAAAATTATTTAAAAATTTTGATGAAATTATTGTAATGGTGAAGTTTATATATTCATTCATTTTCTACTTAGTTTTATATTTTGTTAAGAAAATATTTTAATATATGATGATAAATAGTATGATTTGTGTGAAATTAGATTTATTTTTTAGATTTTTTCTCATTCACATATACATCTATTCTTATATATGTAATCATGTCATATCATTTTTCACACACATTTATATATTTGTCTTATCTACTCATTTCTTCATCTACGTGTTTGCTCTTATTTATCTATTAGCTACATGGATTTAATTATTTTTCCATATTAGGACATTTATGCAATTGCAAACTTGCCCACTTTTCTTTACAATTCAAAATTTAAATTTGATAGGCTATCCTTATTCATCTACCCATCCCAAGCCAACTAGGCACAATTGGGTGTTATGTGATAGTATTTAAAGGCATTCAATACATTCATTACAATCATTTTTTAATCAAGTAAACATGTGTTCTCTCTCATCCTATGATATTTGAGTAATTAATAGCAACATATATTGATTTGATATAATGTAAAGTAAAACATATTTATTTTAAGGTCCTTACCTATTTGTCTTCACTCATGGTTCACTTTCTAGGGGTTGATCTAGGAGAATTTATCCTTGTGATAAATAAAAAACTTTAAAGAAATTTCTAAATATCACCAGGTCTCCAAATCTTCAAGAAACAAAAAATCACTATATGTAGGGGTGAATCCGAACTCAAAGTATCAATCTAAATTCACAACTTCATTCCAGATTTGTGAATTTATCCTCTAATAAAGAATAGATTTAGTGTAAACATAGAGACATTTTACTAATAAAGAGACATAATTTTTCGAGCATGTACAATTTTATCTCATAATCTTCTTATTTGAATATTTATTCTCCAACCACCAAATTAAATATCCTTATATTCTTATTTAATTTCTTTAAATAACAAACATATCAATCCCGGAATTACCAATAGTAAATGCCCATGCGTGTGAACCCCAAAGGACAACAAAACCGCGCACATTTTTCTTTTTTTTAAAGTGAAACATTGCGTAAGATAAATTTGCACATTCATTACATGAACGCAATTATGCAATTACAAAGTCATTCACGTCCTCTGGGGTACACGAAATGGTCATTACAATTCATAAACTTTTATCAAATGAAAGTGAATAAACAACCAAGATTACACAATGATGATATTCAACCATCCATGATTAAAAGAGAGGAAATCGATACATCATTTTATAGAATTCAATTCACAATTCCATAATACAATAGTGGAGCATATTTCCACAGATACAATATATCAAATAATGGCTATCACATAAAATTTACAAGGATAGAGTAATACATTACAACTATTTTCAGGAGTACATTACATTACTTCAGGTGTCCATATGCCTCCTATCATGCAAAGGAAAAGATACATCCAATACAAGGTTACATAATGGAACATAGTACAAAAGAACTGAGGTAGAGTCTGGATTAAGCTGCATCCAACACACACTTTCAGTTGGGGACCCAATGGGGTGCATAGCACATTCCACCGACCATGTGGACCTAAGGCCCACCCCACATTGCTAGGAGATGACAAGAAAGGACCCACAATAACAAGATAGACAAGCAGAACGATCACAAGACCAAATCACAAGGTCAACCAAAACATATCATACAACAATCTCAATGACCACATACAGGGTGACTGCTTCCAGAGGCATACAAATGAAAAGAAAGGGATTCTATGACACCAATATTCATATACTCACAACTGGAGGGTATGTAAATACTTGGGTTCCCAAAGAAGCTCACAACAAGGAAAAATTCACTCCTCAAAGATATTTAAATAACATTGAAACATCATTACACTCAATAATTAATGAGTCCATTCAATTCAAAATTGGAAGACATTTGTTGATATTCATGAATTAACTAGCTGTCATTACCATTGAACTCAACTAATTAGACAACTAAAGTGAAGATAGGGCAAGTATCATAGTAAAATTCCCAACCCATATTTATGATCTATTTTGATAACTTATATTGAAGGTAGATTAGTCCCACAATAAACATAGTGACAACGCTCACACTTTCAGTGGTAATGTTATGAATTGATTAGAATTGTCTTGATACTTGAAGTGATGAAGTCTCTTAATAAAGAGACAATAAGGGATACATTACAAATATGATACCTTCATCTAGTATTTTGTAAATTACAACCTCCAAAGAGAAATAATAATGTAAATGACACTATATAAGTTTATGATCTATTACACTACATTAATGACACAAACCAAACACTTGGATTCCTCAAGATTTCCAAGAAATTAACTCAATAACCATTTAAACTATAGATTTATTTGATTTGATACATATTATCTAATGTTTCTAATACAAGACAATTGATATTATTATAATAATCAATATAATCATTAACATTAAAGCCGATGTATTGATACCCCTCCTAATTTTAATATATTAATATCCCCCCTTAACCCTAATAAAATTAAACCAGAATAAATAAATAAAAATCCATTACCTATATAAAATGTATTTATTAAATTATCTACTAATTTGTTTTATTTATATCTATATTTAAATACATGGATAATGGGTGCTTTATATATAAAAATAAAAATAAAAATAAAAGAATGACCTTATTTGCTCATAAAGATTAAATTTATTTTCTATGGGAAGAAATAAAAGAGCCTTCTTTCTTTTCTTTTCTTTAAAAAAAAATACTAATTCTACCTAAATATAAATTTCCTCTTCTTCACGGGGGAGAAGGAAACATTTCTTTATTTTTGTTACTTTATTTATTTTCTTTATTCTTAGAATGATTACTTTTTCTTAAAGGGCTCCCTTGGAAAATGCGTAGAATTCATTAACCCTACTCTTTAAAATTAAGTTAAATTTTATATTATCCATCCTTATTCTTAATTTTTCCACATACACATGGGTCTCTTTATAATGGTTTGGAGGATAAGAATTACGTCATGAGAAGAATAAAAATAATAATAATTTAAATTAGTTAAAAGGGAAGTAAATCATTCTAACAATTGTTGTTGTCCCTTGGAAGCAATCTAAACATTATTCAATTAAAGACAGCTGGAAATCTTAACAGCCATTTAAACTGTAAAATAGATTTATATTGAATTTATCTGAAAACAACGATCTCCAAAATGTTCATTAAATTGTGTTTCTTAAGTTTCTTAAGACTTGATTGATTATTATTTGATCCTTATTTCTTTTAGTTTTAAAAGATAGGGACAAGGCATTACTGGATATGGGAGCAGAGTACCACATTTATGGCTAGATATTACATGTTCATTTCTTGTGAGTAAATTTTGAAGTCAATATATAAGATTTACTTGATACTTTTCTAATTTATTGACTGTAAAATTAAGCATTTACTGATTATTTATACACCAAAGATTAATAAATTAAATTAGAATATTTCCTGTGAGTAAATTTTGAAATCAATATATAAGATTTACTTTGATAGTTTTCTAATTTACTAGCTGTAAAATTAAGCATTTTCTGATTATTTATACACCAAAGATTAATAAATTAAACTAGAATAGTGATTTATTTGTATGCTACATAAGCACTAGATAAACATTATATTTAAACTTAACTCCTAATACCATGAACACTATTAATAGTTTAGTGTATACATTTAATCCAGTTATTAGAAATCGGATAAATCACATTATGGATGTTATAAATCAGGTGTATAATCTTTGATTGTGATTTATTTATTATTTTTAAGTGCGGGGCGAGGTATATATGGCATCACATTCATAACTGCATGGAAGTAGATTTATTAAGAGACGGATCACATTCACAGGCACAAAAGATCTATGCAATAATTGGAGGAGACGGATCACATTCACAAGCACAAAAGATCTATGCAGTAATTGGAGGAAACGGTAGACAGATGAAGGCAACTGGGTATTTTACAGATTCAAGACATTTACTTACTGCTGCTATTTATTTTAGCTACATAGGGTAAAGGATACCGTAATTGTTAAAACCTAATTGTGTTCATTATTGGATTCTTGACGGTAACTGTTTTTTGTGAAAGACTGTCATTAAACATCAATTTATTTTCAAGAGCAGCTAGAGGCATTCTGAATGTCACCAACAACTCACAGATGACAACATGCTCTTTGGTGTGTCCTCAATGAAAGAAGTGTGGGAGTTCAAACGAAATCTAGATTAATACTCTTTGGCTTCTGGGCAAGAGGTAAGTCAAGCCAAATCTGAAATTTTCTTTTTTAATACTGGGATAGGTAGAGAAATGTAAATTCTATGTATTTTAGGTTTTCGCAAGGGAACACTCCCTTGCAAGTATTTGGGTCTTCCTTTAGCCAAAGGCCTATAGCTTGGTAAATTATGGGATTTGGTGATACAAAAAGTCAATGCAAAAATGGCATCCTAGAAAAACAAGTGGCTTTCTTGGGAAAGTTGATTAACAATGCTAAAGTTTGTCATCTCAGCAATCCCCATTTATATGCTCTCTTGTCTACCATTGTCAAGTAGTGCAAACAAAGCTATCAATTGAAAAATGAAAAACGTTTTCTAGTAGGGAAATTCAAACCAACATAAATTCCCTTTAATTAAATGGAAACAAATTTGTGATCGCAAGGAGGCAATTGGGGCAGGTTTGAGGAATATGCAGCTACAAAATCAAGCACTCGGGGCTAAGCTCCTGTGGACAATTCACTACAAACTGAATCTCAAATGGGTCAAAATAGTCAAAGAAAAGTATCTTGATGGGGAAGATGTATCTTTTCTTCCAGGTCGCTCCCCAAAGGATCAATATTTTGGAACTTCATTAGCAGTTGCAGGCATTTTATATTGGATCATCTAACATGGGAGATAAAGGATGGGTAGAATGCGCTCTTCTT
The DNA here is from genome assembly GCA_007258455.2 of Sequoia sempervirens. NCBI lineage: Eukaryota > Viridiplantae > Streptophyta > Pinopsida > Cupressales > Cupressaceae > Sequoia > Sequoia sempervirens. Next base: position 23,199 of record VDFB02382523.1, read on the forward strand.
GGAAGATTCCTGGGAAGGGCATCCAAAATTGGAAGAAAGGGAGGATCTTGCATAACTCAAAATGGTAACAAAACAAGCTTGGGGAAGTAAGGTGGCAGACTTCCTAACAATCTATTGGGAGGATGGTTGCCCCATTTATCGTTGGGAAAACATTCATGAGTTATGTGTGGATCCCAAGGTGGCAAAAGCTTATGAAGTTGAGTTGGCCAAACGAAGTATTTTCCCAAGATTAGGCAGGCATTCAAGTTGTGTTGGAAAGCCTCCCCTAACGGGGCCTACAACGCCAAAGATGGCTACAAAGTTCTTGCAGGCTTGGAGGTGGCCCAGTCACAAGTGCCAACACACCTATGTTAGGACTCCACATGTCTCCCAAAAATAGGCATTTTCACCTAGGTTGTGGTGCAAGGGAGAGTGCTCATAGATGATAGGTTTGCACATTTGGGATATGCTGGCCCATCGCGATGTGTAATTTGCAAACAAATGGAGGAATCTGGTGAGCATCTATTTGTAAGATGCCCTTTTGTGTAGCATTGTTGGACTTGTTTGTGCGCGAAACTCAATTGGAAAACGACTCTGCCAAATAGGCTTTTGGGACTACTAACAAGTTGGCCAAAGCTTTACAAGAACGCAATCAATTGGTGAGAAGCAAGGTGGTTTGGCAACCTCTAGAAGTTGGTTGGTTCAAATTGAACTTTGATGGTGGCTCTCGGGGTAATCCTGACATTTCAAGGGCGGGTTGTTTTGTGAAGGATTGGCAATCCAATAAAGTTGGTAGACTGGCAAAACCTCTTCAGATAGGCATGAACAATGCTGCAAAGATGCAAGCTCTGATTTTAGGTTAAGGATTTTGTAGGGAGCTAGGAATAAAGAAACTGGTGATCAAAGGAGATTCCTCTTTGGTTGTCAATGCCCTAAGAACCAAACATATGTCACACTAGAAATCAAATGCAAGCCTAGAACTAGCCCTTCAATTGTTGGATGGTTTTGAATTGGTGACAATCTATCACACGTTGAGGGAAGGAAACATAGAAGTAGATGACCTTTCAAACTTGGGCGCAGATGGCATGGAGCAAAGAGAGATTCTCTAGGTGGTTTACTAACTTGGAACAAAATTGTGGGTGGAAGGGTGGGCGACAATGTGGAAATTCCATTTTAGGGGGTAAGTCTGGGCGATTAAGGAGTGTGGACACCCCGTCAACAAACTCCACATGGCCTTGCGTCATATCTTGGCAAGTAAAGGTAATAATGATACAAATACATTGTACTCAGATCGGATGGGAGCATTACACTCATTGGCATCATGTTTGGCCTTCATTTTGAATCGTTGTACTCATGACATTGAATGACGACAGGTCATTGTGGTTTCGGCCGCATAGGGTGGCAAACATTACTTGTATAGCGTAATAATCCTTCACACATTTAAAGTGTTCACTCTCTCAAAGGTGGCATTTGGGCTCTGTGTTTTCCTTTCCTCTCAGCTTTGGGCAAGCTCAGGGTTGCTTTCAATGGCGGAAAAAATGAAGTTCACTATGCATATGTTCGTCGATTCTCTAGTTTGCTTTGGGGCCAATACCCAAATTCAACTTGGTTGCAAAGAGTGTTAAAACACCTTTGGTGGGGTCTTTGATCAGTTCCTTAAGCACATTCTCTTGAATATTGATCCACAAACGGTGGTAGCCATTAAAATGGTGTTGGGGAAGGAGCATTTGGTGTCGCACGAAAATCACCAAGTGAATTCTCAAATTGTCTCTAGGTTCCTTGCGTCCTTGTTGGATATTCATACAACCAAAGATGAAGGCAAGGCACTAGTTTGCCAACTTTTAAAAAAGTGGTTGATGGAGGGGATGGATGAGATTCTTAAGGTGGCAATTCCAAGGGTTAGGGTGTCGAGACCTAAGGATTTGGAGTTCGTCAAGAAGTAGGCTGAGGTCATCAAATATATCGATTCCTTTTGGACTTGAAAGGCATGGCACTGGTACACCACAAGATGATAGCGACAGTCAGTGTAAATATCTTCAAAAAGATGATGCAGCTGGTGGAAGTGGAGGGTTTCGAATGGGTAGCTGAATTTGATGCTTTCGCAAAGGCCAAAGGTTTCATGTGATGGGGTTTGGGTGTCTTTGGGTAAATCAGTTTTAGTTCTCTATGCGGTGGTTTATGCCTAGTTTAGGGAAATTTTGTTTAATTCCTGTAAATGCTTGTCCCCTCTTTTCTTATATGTCGGGTTGTTTGGTGGTCGATCAGTTCTGGGGGCTTGTTTTGGGATTTTTGTACCTTTGGAGGTCATGCACTGAAAAATAATGTTGAATCCTGCAATTTGCACACAATTGTATTCCTTTTGGCATATATCAATATAATCCTTTATTACGAAAAAAAGAAGAGAGATTAATAAAGAATATATATAAACACTATTTAAGAAGGAAGAATAATTATTTATTTAAATAATTATTAAATGACAACTTTTTGTGAAAGGGTGTGATGGTTTGGAAACCACCCCTTAAAAGCATATATAAATCATTCATGTGAAACATAAAAGAATGGAGAACATTCAAGATGAGAAGAGAAAAAGGAAAGAGGAACTAAAAGGGCACAAAGGAGTGAAGGTTAGGGTCTAGGTGGGCATTTAAACATTTCGAGAAAGGGCACACAACGTGTGTCCAACTTGGGGTAAAAAGTACACCCAAGAGTGTCCTGGCCAGGGTTGTGTTTATGACATGAAAGCATGTTGGGTTTTGTGTAAGAACTAGTTCATGTCGTGAAGGCAGGTTGGTTCTATGCAAGAACCGGTTCCTCCGGAGGTGTTTGTGCTGAGAAACATCCTAGGTCCATAACTATCCCTTTGAGTGTCAGATATCTTCTTTTCCTTGACTTTAAGATAAGTATTGAGAACCATTGATTTGATAATATTGGGAATATTGTCTTTAAGATTTGGTGTTAATTTGATTATTCTATGTGGAGGTGTTATTCCATTTAGTATGTTGATTATTTAATTGTCACATATTTGTAGCTTACATTAATTATTCACATTTATTTTGATAATATTACATATTATAAATTATATTAACTCTAATATTTGTTATATTAAATCCACTATTGTTACTCAAATAGCCAATGGAGAAAAGTAGCATTACACTTTCCCCCATTTTATCCTAACCTTTAATTAAATAAATATTATTTATTTATTCAATTTACCTTTCACTCAATCCCATTAATTAAATAAATTATTATTTATTTAATTAATTTGACATTCAACTTTATCCTTGTCTATTTAATCCTAGACCTTCAACTTATTCACATGGATTACAATCTAAATTTTTTATCATGTGACAAGTATCCCTCTCACATGTCTAACTCCTATAGATTCATTGAACCTAAACACTTCCCAAAAATCAAACTAATTTTCCATCTCATCCCTCCATTTCATACTACACCTCTTAATCCTAGCCATTCACATAGGATGTTGCCCAAATCCTAATTCTAAACCTAGCCAGTATCCCTCATGTGACACTTCTCACATGGCTACAACTTTAAGCCAAACCCTAATCCTCAATTAATCCTAGTCATCCATCAACCAATGCATATTGGCCCTTGATTTATCTCATGGAAATTTTATAAATGAGAGACGTCTCATTCCACTTGAGCATCAACTTTTATGATATTGTTATGCTACTCATTTTTCTACTCAATCATCTTGATCATACCATCATGCTACTTGTATAATCAATCCACATTCCATCTATTTAGAGTAGATCAATAGGCTTAGGGTGCAACCTTTTTAACTTAATCATGGAGTTTGAATGTGTGTGAGGTATAGCTTTGCGAGCTTTATGCATTTCTATTATGTTGCTTCTTCTTATTGCATTTTATACCCTTATTTTGGCACACCCAGAGGGACCCACACCCCTATTTTAACTTCTTTTTTTGAGTTTTAGTTTAGTTGATGGTCACAGGTTCCATTTCGATGCTTTTGATTGTGATTTGGCACTTGTGTTTCACAAAAAGGCACTTGCATTTCATAGAAAGGTGTTTTTGTTTCATAGAAAGGTGTTTGAGTTTCACATAAAGGCACTTGTGTTTCATAGAAAGGCACTTGCATTTCACAAAAAAGCACCAACATTTCTTAGAGTGGCGTCTATGTTTTAGATAGTTTTTCTTTAGAGTTATGCTCTTATTTTTAACATATTTGTCTTTTTTAGTGCATATTTTTGTTCCCTAACACTTTTTTTATGGATTCTCTATTTTATTTTTTGCACATTAGGGCTTTCCTAGGGTTTCAAATATTCCAATCTTTATTTGTTCTTTAGATTTTTTCTTCTAATTTATTGTTTACATGATTATTTTGGGTTTTTATGGTCTTTTGATAATCTATAGTTGTGGGTTTTTGTGTTTCCTCTAGGGTTATACTTTTGTTTTGCAAGCTTTTTAGGATCTCAAATAAAGTCGTGCCTACGCTGCATAGAATCATGCCCATGTTTCACAAAGTTGCGCCTACGTTTCAAATTTTAGCGCTTGTGTCTTACAAAGTGGCACTTACGTTTCGAATTTTAGCACCTATGTTTCAACTTTCTACACCTCTTTTTTGACTTGTTGCAATTTTGCTTGACAAAGTTGCGCCTTTGCATAGGTATATTTTCTTTTTTATGTGTTTCAACACTTATGTTCTTTTAAAAGGTGCCTTTATTTGGTCTTGCAATGCCTGTGTTTCATAGAGCTATGCTTATGTATCAATTTCATATTTAAGATTTTTGTTCCCCCGCAACCCCCCTATTGTTAGGGTGAGTGCACCAACCCACATCACAAAAGGGTTCCAATTTTTAATGGTTATCTCAATGCTAACAACCATTTTCTTTGATCTTTTTTTAATCTAACCCCTTGTGTAGCTTTAAATTGCTTGTCAAAGGTAAAAAATCATAAAACTACTAACATCTTTCTTCCATATTCGTTTTTACAAGACTTTGTTTTTCTACTAATCTAGGCATAGTTATTTTCTTAAGGTTAATAAACTTTGTTTGTTGCGTCTTTGGGTGAGTGGTGTGTATGCTTTCCTCTTGCGCTTTTGTGTAATCTTGATGATCAAAAACATCCCTTACTAGATTTTCCTTTTTCTCATTGTTATCCCACAAAACCCAACATGTCTATGCTCTCCCTTTATGCTACATGCAATCTTGGGTGACCAAAACACTTGGATCATTCCTTTTAGGAGGCCTACTTGGGGATTTCATCACCCCAAGGGATGACCTCAAATCCCATGTTCTGACAAAGCATAAAGAGTGGGAGGTGAATCGAAAGACACCTCTCTTGGATGTGGAATCTTGTCAATCTGGGTAGTCTCCAAGAACTTTATACCTTGGAGAAGTGAAGGTGGAGAGTGGGTCACCCTCTCCTCCTAACCGTTTACCATTATTCCCTTTCACTTACCAATTGGGCCTCATGTACCCTTGAGGTATTTATAGGACTCCCTAGCAGCAATGTTCATCCTAGTTTAAGATCTTTCAATTGTTGCTTAGTGTAGTGCAAGGTACATTATAGTGCCTAAAACTACTCAATACATACCTCCCTAAGAAGACGTATAAACTCTTTAGGAAAGGTTTTCGGATCAACAAAGAAAGGGAAAAGGTGAGCCCTTGTGCCACTTGTAAGGAAGTTAAGGTAGCAAAACAACTTCTTACACTAATCTTGAGAGTATAATGCAAAACTTTATAGGTTTTTTCAATAGTTACAAAACTTTAAACATAAATAAACTTTGCTCTGTCATCCGCAATACCTTGAAAAAAGAAAGATCGCGGCCAATAGTGGACTTGATTCTTTGCTAAACTAGAAACTTGGGCCTCATATACCATTCAACACTGTTTTGCAACAAGTAAGGGTGCTTCACAATAGAATTTGTAGGGACCTCCAAATGATTAACTACAAAGTTCATCTTCTCACCAATATTTTCCTTAGAGAATTGTAAGACTAAAGGAGCAACTCTAAATACTCACCAAATTTCCTCAATTGAGATACCCCGAGATTTTAAATTCTTTGTACTGGTCTCTAATGTTTCCATGTGGTAGACAATCATTGTACATAAAATATATTTGAACATTTTGCTTCCTTTGTCAAGGCCAATATTTTGAATGAGAACAACTTTTGCAAGCGTTAGAGAAGTGTCTGAAAATACATGTGGATCCATCTGTAAGAATTTAGAAAGTCCCATCCTACTTAAACCAAAACCCTCCCAGAAAGCAAGTGAGGGCTTCATGGTCTACTCCAAGTTATAACCGACAAGTAGTGGTGCTCTTCACATGGCTTTAACGAGCACACCCTAGGGCTCAACTATGCTCTTCAAAAACATCATCTTGGGAATGAGGCCTTTCTCAAGGCTGAGCCTCAAGATGTGTGGATTGAGCGTCAAAAGCTTTGTCAGAGTTTGACCCTCAAAACCAAATTCTTCCATAAGCTTGATCTTGGGTTCCAATGTTCTTTATGAAAAGCTGAGTATTGAGGGGTTATTCCTCATTATATTGGCAATTCGAACATTAATGAAACTACGCTTCTTCAAATTATGAATAAACTACTCAACTCTATGGAGGGTTTGAAGATTTTGCAAGTAGGGGGGCCATCTGCAAGTTTGTTTGTTTCGAAAAAAGAAACTTTTAAATGTATATAATACATATTTTTTAAAAATGCAAATTTTAGAACTTTGTTAAATGTTTTAAAATTCGTTATTGAAAGATTGTTTTATGTTTCAAATTTCTTCTAAAAAAAAGGTTACATATTTTTTTTTAAATTGAAATTGCAAATTATATATAAAAATTTATTGCAAGATTATGATAAAAGCCTTATTAGAGATAGAGATTTAAAAAAAAAAATGTTATTGCATATTGTAAAAGAAAACTTTTTCTTTTGAAAAAAATTGAATTGAAATTTGCAATAATTTTATTTGAGAGTTTCAATATATATATATATATATATATATATATATATATATATATATATATATATATATATATATATATATATACACACATGTATTTAAATGCATGCAGATTTAATGGACAAAATGACTCAAAATATTTTATAACAACTTGGAATTTAAACTAAAATCAAAAGACTTAAAAGAAACCTTTGTTTTCTGCACAAGGGTTAGAAAAAAATACATATATTCAAAAAAAAAAAGCAAACTAGCTCTTCTTCTTTCAATAGTGTTTTTAAGGTGAGTACTCCAAAGAGATGGTGTCAAGATCCTCATAAGAAGGAGCCTACGCTTACACTTTAATATTCTTCCAAAAAAAATTATAAAAACGAGTAATTCTCACACATATGTAAGAATATTCAAATAAAATAAAAGACTTGTAAAGATTCTTTTGGAATATTCCTATAAGTAATTAAATAAAACAAATAAATAAATAAGTTTCACCTAAATCAAGATTAATTTCTAATAAGTTTCAATTAAAATAGTTGAATCAACATTACTTGAGGACAAGCAATTCCCAGAAGAGTGGACTATCTTGTCCCTATTTTTTAAGCAAAGTTAATGAAAAAACTCTTAGCCAATTATTTATTTTTCCAAAGGGTAATGGGGTGGTGCAAAAGAAATAATTTAATAATGTACCTTAAGTTGTCGAAATGTAATTCGTTATATTCATAAAAAGACAACTTATGTTTAATTATTGAAAAGGTTGTTGTAAAAGATCCAAAAGTGGTGTTAGAAATGAGATCCAAAAGTGATGTTAGAAATGAGATCCAAAAAGTAGTGTATTTTATAAAGGTTGTTCTAGTCACTTTTCAAAAATCAAGTTTGGAGGGAAAATGAGATAAAAAGAAAATAATATTATTTTTATTCAAAAAACTTATATAAGTATGAGTTGAGGAATAGATAGGGTTACCATTTTTCATATTAACAAATTCATCTCTCTTGATAAGATTGAACATTGTTCATCTTTTCTACCGAAGACAACAACTCTATGACAACAAATAGATTTGAAGACGAAAACCATCTATTCATTTGAATAATTTCATCTAAGTATTATCATTGTGTTAGTCAATTGCAAGGTTTTTCCAATTTCAATTATTTGGTTGTGTGGAGTTTTAAATAAATATTTCAATTTGATATGATATTTTAATTAACAGGTGAGTTTCAGATTTATAGTAGATATTATTACATAAAATACTATCATCTTGCTAGTCATACCAATCTGCAATGCAAGCTCAATTGGGTGAATGCTACAAATTTAATTAAGAATGTGGTAGTCGTACCACTATTTCAATTATCTTTTAGTTGCATCTCTTTCTAATATTATTTAGTTCAGTTTGTTGTTGTTGTGAGTTTCGAAATCAATAAAATACAAAAAAACAAATAGTTCATAAAAATCAGACTAGGGACATTATATTCGAGAAAAAATGAAGACAAGCATATGCAGGGGCAAGCAGAGGCGAGTTTGGTGCAGATGAATGAAAGAATTGTCTTTGATACTAATATGTGTTAGGCCAGAAAATGGACTGTGAAAAAGCAAACCCAAAATTGTCTTATTGAAATTAGAAGCCGCAAACAAATAGATCAACATAGTGACTGTTCAGTTCATCTTTAGAAAGACTCTTCAGATTCTACAAAACACCAAGGATTATTTATAAATTATTTGAATAATATTACATTGCATTTTACCCTTAAATTTTACTGTTTAATTGTCTATTGAGATTTTTTATTTGATAGCTTTAAAAGGTTTCTCATCTATTTATGTTGGGTGATCAACATGGTATTGAAACTGGGGCTCAGCACGTCTATTTTACGCTCAGTCTCCACAGGGGCATTTTAAACTGACTCGGGCTTGCCAAACAAACTTGACATGGCTCGGCAAATTATAAAAACCCTTTAATTTAACATGTACGACTTAATGTCTCCTGCAAATTAATATTGATTGATTTTATATTTTTATCAGATTTAGTATCAACCAATAAATGTGCTACTCTCCTGCCCATTGCACTTTGATTCAGAAAGATATACCGGTATTCCATATTAATCCTAACCAACTCAACAAAATATCAACAAACAACAAAGATCACAACACATCCAGATGCATATTTTTAGGAAGGAAAGGAATGGTACCTATACTTAATAAGGCAGAGACGTCATCAACACTGCTAACGTAAACCAAAGACACATATAACACAGATCTTAAAATTGCACATTCTGTTTTTTACAGCCAAGAACATATGTGTTAAGGCATCTCTCTCAATGAAGGTCTTTAAGATATCTATTATGAGGGATTGCATTATGATTAGGTTGAATACGTCCATTGTGTATAAGTATTATGACCCTATATTCTCTCTAATACACATTGTTTTCCTTTCTTTTTATTTCTTTGTTTTCATTAAACTGCCCTGTTCCTAGGGCACTACCATGGGCCATGTGGAGTTTGCTCAACAATTAGAGGCAGCCCCCTAATTTCCAGCATGTTTTGGCAATAAAAAAAGGTCTGAAATTTTAAATGTTCATTTTTTACTCTTTCTAAGTGGACCCTACACCCTCCCAACCCTAAAATGAATCATAAAACTTGCTTTCAAACCCTAAACGAGGAGACACAGGAGGGATTGGTTGGAGTTCCATTAGATGAGCCAGCCTCTCATACTCATAGTGGCAGTGACTCAGACTCTGAGTCTGATTTTGATGCAATGTTGGCAGATGCCAATTAGAGGCAGCCATCACACCTTCTATTACTGTGTTTTTGACATCTGTAGTGCAAACTTGTAGCCTTTGGGCATTTTATTTTTAAAATTTTATATCCTATGCACATTGACTATTTGACATGAATTATGGAAGCAATTAAGTAATTGTAGTACTATTAATTTGTTCGACTCTCATCACTCATGTTAACTCTATTGTTGTGTTTTACATCTGAAGGTTTGACTCTGATATAACTTTAAATTCAATTTACTCATAATGGTTGGCCATTTAGTGATTTAAGATGACGTGTGTCTCTGAGTGTGTGAAGTCACCCATCCATCCAAAAGTAAATAATCATGATTCTATTGTTTGATTATCATGCACACTAGAAGGTTTAAAGATATTCATGACAACATAATTGAATGATTGTTTCATACATTACAGTGTCCAACGGATTTTGAATCCTGACTACCATTAGGAACATGATTCAAAGTCTACAATTCTTTCCGGTGAGCATTGTATTTATATTCAAAATTTCTTATTTCTGTAAATGGCAATTTAGTAAGACTTATGGTGACACATCAGGTTGGAGAGGACTTTCCTACACTATAATTTACATGGAAGAGATCTACAGTAATGATTGCTAACAGCACCAGCACCTGTAAACATATGTCAATTTAAATCAGTGTCAAAGGCCTACATCATTACCTCTCTCCAATTTGTCCAAAACCATTCCCTGAGACAGTGATTTCCCAATATTTTGTTGTAGGAAAGTTAATCCTCCATTATTACAATCTTGAAGTTAGCTACTGGCACTTTTTCATAACCGAAAAAAAAATGACTCACACTTTTAGATGCTTGTAATACTGCATTACATGTATGAATCCGGCCATGGGATATGAAAAAAGCACAAATAGATTGCATAATCAGTATAGTAATTGAGACATTAGCTATGAAAATTGTACCATGCTTAAAAATATAATTTTAAGACTATGTACATCTGTGGTAGACGTGCAAAGTTTCAAGCTGAGCCAGCAGCAGCAACTTTTGCTGCCTCGACTCAATCAAGTTATGAATTAGACAGTATCATGCAGAGCATTTTACATTTCTGCATTTTTTCTTTTTTTGTAGAACTTGTCCGAGACTAAATCAGTTTCAGGCCCACCTTGATTTTAAAATAAAAAATTAAAAAGCTATTAAGAACCCTAAAGTCTAAAACATGAAACAGTCATCTTGAAGCATTCAGTTTTTTAGAAGCAGCTGCTTTAAAGTTTTAAACATTCAGCAATATGTTTAATGATTAATCTGTAAATGTTCTCAAATTCATTGACTCGTGATCAAATTCTCTAATTGGGTATCTACTAGGTGTGACACAGCAACTAGTCCATTAAAATTTAGAAGTTTGCAGCTTGTTCCAGAATTTTGAGAGGATTTGCAATTTGGATTCATATGTAATTGTTGTTCTTATGAATTGGAAATCAGAAAAACCCAATTTATCTTGAAATACAGTTTTTTAAGTTGTCAATTCCAAACCTAAAATGGGCCTGGCGAGCAATCCCAAAACTAGGATTATAACCATATATTACCTATAGCTTCTAACTATGAAATTGCACTATAGATGCAAGAACCTACTATTCCGATTAACCTATTTTAATGTCTCATTTAAAGAACTTATATGATATCTTGGTTGACTCGGATCTTCTAAATGGTACTACATCAAACCCAAAACTACAACTTCTGGAAAATGTTGAGTGCTGGGAAGCTCGTTTGATGAATGTTATGTTTGGTTGTGAAGTCTGACTGTTTATCTTCACATTCCTTTTGTCTTTGTGTCTCTTCTTTTCCCTCTGTCCCTTCATCTTCATTGACCGGTTCTTTATAAATAATTGAAGAAGAGACATTAAAGATGCATTACAAAAACTTTATGTATTGTTTCTGTTATCATATAGGAATAAAAAAACACCTGCTTTTCCCGTGGATGTAGCCAATTGATTGGTGGACCACAAGATTTTGTTCTCTGTGTTTGATGTTTTGTCTCAGTTTAACTTGCTTCAGGTTTATAGTGCTCTGTTCTGCCCTATTTTTCTTAACAATTGATATCAGAGCACTGAAGAGATTTTGAGAAAACCACTTCAAACAAGAGGAAATGGAGGCAAATAAAATTTAAATAGAGAATTGAAAAATTCTCAGGTCAAAACTTTGGAATGTGGAAGTTGCAATTAGAAGCTCTGTTAATCTAAAGATATCATTCGATCATGCTGGAAAGAAAATTGAAAAAACTAGCTTGAATGTCAGATGAAGATTGGGAAAAACTAGATCGAAAGGCAGTGGCTACAATTATTCTCTCGTTATCCAACAATGTCTTGTTTAATGTTGCTACAGACAAAACAGCGAAAGGATTATGGGATCGTTTATCAAACACGTATGAGATGGTCTTGCATCTACCAAGGTATTTCTAATGAAAAAATTGTATAATTAGAAAATGAAGGAAGGCAGTAATGTCTCAAATCATTTAAATGAATCCAACACTTCAATTAGTCAATTAATTAAAAATTTCAATAAGCTTCAGTTTAGATGATGAGATCAAAACTATTTTCTTCTTGTGTTCTTTATTTGATAGTTGGGAAGCAGTTGTTATGGTTGTTAGCAACTCAATATCTGGTAAGAAAGAAAGCGTATTAAAATTCAATGATGTTGTTAGGATTCTTCTCAATGAAGACATAAGAAGGAAAAATCAAGGTACCTCATCGGGAGACACTTTGATAAGGAAGACCACAAGAACGAGGGAAGAATAATCATAGAAGAAGATCAAAGTCCAGCAAAAGATCAAAATCTAGAGGCAAAAATATCAATTGTCGGTATTGTGGTAAAGAAGGCCACATGAAGAGAAACTGTTGGTCATTCAAAAAGGCCAAAAATCAGTCAAAAGAAAATGAGGCAAATGTAGTTTATTTAGAACATGCAAGTGCTCTTCTTTTGTCTATAGGAGAAGCCACTGCAGATGTTTGGGTGCTTGACTCAAAAGCATCATTTCATGCTAAATCATGCAAGTAGTATTTTGAAAATTATCAAGCCGGAAACTTTTACAAAGTTTATCTCAATGATAACGAGCCTTATGATATCATTGGCAAGGGAGATGTTTTATTAAAATTGAAAAATGCTTAGAGGTGGCCATTGAAGCATGTTAGATATGTCCCTCAACTCAAAAGAAAATTGATTTCATTTGGGCAATTGGATGCTCAAGGATGTAGTATTACTTTGAGTCAAATGCGTGAAAGTTGACAAGGGTTTTGGTGATTGCTAGAGGAAACTAGAAGGTCAAACAGAAGTGAGAGCTGCCATAGCAGTTGCAGATAGTGAAACACAGCTTTGACATAAAAAGCTCAGTCACATGAGCAAGAAAGGCCTTGAGATCTTGCACAAGAAGAATCAACTTCCAGATTTGAAATCCGCAAATTTGGAGTTATGCGAGCATTGCATATATGGGATGCGGAAGAAGACAAGATTCTCTACCAAGGAACATGAGAAGAAGTCACGACCAATGGAATTAGTGCATTTGGATGCCTTTGGCTCCTCTCAGGTGCCACCTATTGATAAGTCAAATTATTTTGTTACTCTTTTAGACAATTGCATTAGGAAGGGTTGGTTTATATGTAATATTAAGTGATTAAAAACTGATGATGGAGGTGAGTATTGTTCAAAAAAAATTGATGAATATTGCGCAGAGAATGGCATTAAGAGAATTAAGATAGTTCCTCTTACACCATAAGAGAAAAGTGCAGCAGAAAGATCAAAATAGAACCATTTTGGAAATAGCATGTAGTATGCTCTCAAATGTTGGATTAGGAAAACAATTTTGGGCTAAGGCTGTAAATACAGCAATGTACCTGATTAATAGAAGACCATCCTCTCATTTAGATTTTGGAGTTCCAGAAGAGAAGTGGTTGGGCAAGAAGATTTCTTATGATCATCTATGAGTGTTTGGGTGTGAAGCTTTTGTTCACATCCAATAAGAAAAAAGAATAAAGCTTGACGTGAAATCTAAAAGACGTATCTTTGTTGAATATGGAGATGAAGAATATGGTTACAGATTGTGAGATCCAATTACCAAGCAAGTCACACGAAGTAGAGATGTGATCTTCAATAAAAAAAGTAATGGCAAATATACAAGAACAAGGTATATCAACCAAGGAGTATGTTCCATTAGATGACATTATGAATGGGAGTGATGTGTTCAAACAAAAGGAGACTGTAAATCAACAGCATGTGCAAATTCACCCACAAATACAACCACACCTTCAGCCCCCAAATTTTCATGATAATGAAGAGCAAAATCATCCCACTAGTAGTCATGAGGAGGTTACTCCACAAGAATTGATTCGTCAAATTCAAAGGTTCACCAGGGAGCACATGCCTCCAACAAAATATAATGATTTCATTCAACATTTGTTGCTGTCCAATTAAGCTAAACCTACTATGTTTGAAGAAGCAGGTGAAGATAAAAACAACAAACAATGGATGGAGGCTATGAGAGATGAGATAGGCTCTTTGATGGCAAATCACATATGAAATATAATGCCTCTTCCACCTAACAGGAAAGCATTGAATAAATGGATATATAGGTTGAAGGAAGAAGAAGGTGGGTAGAAAAAATATAGGGCCGATTGGTGGTCAAAGGTTATGATCAGCAAAAGGACATTGATCACCAGTTGTGAAAATGACCTCTATTAAAGCAATGTTGGGTTTAGCAGTTGTTTATGATCTTGAATTGGAGCAGCTTTATATCATAACAGTCTTTCTACATGGTGACTTGGAAGAAGAATTGTACATGAAGCAACCTAAAGGCTTTGAAAAAGAAGGTAAAGAGGATTTGGTTTGCAAACTTAATTGAAGTCTGTATGGTTTGAAACAAGCTCCAAGGCAATGGTATTCAAAATTTAATTCATTTGTGAGCAAAATTTTACTAGATGTGAATTTGGCCATTGTGTGTATTATAAGACTTTGGAGAATGTTGAATTTTTGTTGTTATTGTACGTTGATGATATGCTAGTGACAGGAACTAGCATGGCTATAGCTAGCCAACTAAAACTACAACTAGCTTAATAATTTTCAATGAAGAATTTGGGTGCTGCAAAGCAAATCTTTGGAATGAAAATTATTAGAGATAGAAAAACAAAAACTGGTACGAGAAAAGTATATTGAGAAGGTCAATAATTTTCAATGAAGGATTTGGGTGCTGCAAAGCAAATCTTTGGAATGAAAATTATTAGAGATAGAAAAACAAAAACTGGTACGAGAAAAGTATATTGAGAAGGTTTTGGACAGGTTTAGCATGAAAGGTGTTAAGGCAATAAGTGTTGAAATATTTTGTCATTGATGCTAAGGTACAGTATTTCAGTTTGATGTTTTCTTGAGGTGCTTACCTACTTGTTTGACCTGCTTCAGCTACCTAGTTGTGTGCTTGAGCTGCTTGAGCTGGTTGGATGTATGTTTGAGCTGCCTATTTGTCTGCATCAGCTGTCTGGTTGTCTGTTGTGTCAGCATCTTATGCCATATCAGCATTGTGTCAGCTTTGAAAAGTCTAATCTTTCTATGAGGTTTGATTTCTTCTTTATAATAGGTGGCTTCAGATTTTGTCTTGCAGTATGCATGAGGTGGCGTTTTAAATTTCTAACAGCTGGTATGATGCTGGAGTGCCATGTCATCCTTTGAATTTTTAAAAGACTCTTAATTTTGCAGCAGGATAGTATATTTGGTGGCGTCTGCTTTTTCAACATTTGTTCTTCATATCATTATAGGGCGGCTTCTTAAATTTTAAAGATGGTTTTAGTAGAGCCTAATAATATGCTTGAAATGGCTTCAGGACGAATTTTTGGGTGGCTCGTTTCTTTCTTTTTGTGGCCGCATATATCTATGCTTTCAGAAATCTATTCCTAACGGCTACAGAAATATTCCAAAATGACAATAATTTCTGATCTGCTTATGAGGAGACGGCTTGTGTGTATTGGTGGAGTCTAAAAATACGCCTTTGTGGTCTTGACCAAGTGCGTAGAATGAGTTAAAGACCTCTTTCTTTAAATTGAAACTACACATGGCTTTCACTTATCAGGTCTTGCTGCAGCGTTGGCTTCATATATTTTATCGGGCTACTTCTTTCAGCATGCTTCTATTTTTGGCGTGATTCTTATGAAGTCGAGTGGATTGAAAATTATATCATTGAATAGCATAACGCCTTTGTGAGGATTGAAATCATTAAAAGTCTATTAATTTTATTGGAAGAGTAAGGGTTTCAACATATGCAGTGCTCTGAGGTGTCAGGCACTGAAAAAGACTCTAAAAATCACATTTGTTGGTTCTCTGGTGTTATGTCTGGCATATGGTGAAAAATGCAGACAGTAAAATTCATGATTATTAATCACAATCGCTGTTTGGTTGAATGGTGATTTAATTCATGCCTAGCTGTGGTCTTTGGAGGTTACGATGCAGGCTTCATCATATGCCATCATTATTTGCTTCATTGTGAGACGGCACTTATACTAAAGTTTTAGTTTTCTTCATTAGATCAAAACACCTCACCTTTATTTCTGGCATATATTTCCTTGAGGTGGCGTCTTCTTCTGACAGTTTCCAGATTGTATTCAGGCAGCTACATTTAATTTTCAGAAGATGACTTTTCAGTGCAACGATTTGTTTGATATGTCAACGATTTTTTTTTAAAGTAGGATGAACGACTTTGATGAAGAAATTTTTGGGACGATTCCCTCTGACGTGGTTTCCAAATTATGCGAATGCCTTTATTATTTTCTGTGTAACGGTTTGCTATTATTACTGGCGGCTTCCGTAATTTTGGTGAGACGGCTTCTTTTGGGAACATTTATAATCTTCTTCTGTGATCACGACTTGGAGTTTTTTTTTATGGTCTGTCATTTGGTTCAGTGAATGGAATGTATTGAGCCAGCGGTGAAAGTAAATTCATGAAGGCATGAATTGATATGATGTGATATCGATTTAAGTAGCAGATTATACTGTTGCTGAAAAGATGGTTGAAGTTTTGGAATTACGCTAAGTATGGTGAGTGTAGTGCCTTCAGATTTATGATGAATCGATCTTTTGTAAGGAGGTTTATGATCAGAAGTGTATAAGGGAAGTGTGTAGGAGCTGCTTCAAAGAGTGATTATTCAGTCTGATGACATGAAGGTTTTTATGGTTTAAAATTTATATAGTGTGGTGTTTAGAAGTGAATAGTAAAGACTGCTCCTTTGACCGAAGACGTGGCCAGACATATGATTTCATATCCTCATCAAATCTGTTTGAAGTTGTAGTTTGTCTGTGTGTGTTGGGGGTGTTTTGATCAATGTTCGATACTCTATAAAATCTGAGGGGTGATGTTTCTTGCCTCACATTAGCTGTACAGACTTCTTTTGAGTATGGTGTAAGGTGTGATTCAAGCTACAGAGTGCAGTAGAGAGTTGTTTGAAATTTCCAAGTGCAGTTAATTGTTTTGCAAATCATATCAGAAGTGTTGTGCATGGTGTTTGTATTTGAGCTCAGTTATGAGAGTGTAAAGCTGTGTTGGATTGAAGAATTGTTGCAGCCTAAGTCACAAGGTTCGAATTCGAATTTGGTAACATTGAAATTCAGCAAGAAAAAAAATTGAAAAGTAAAAAATTCAGATTAAATTCGCCTAATATAATTTTTTTAATTTTTATAATATAAGCTATGTTCCACCGGCGTCAGGGACGGAGGGACAGGTTTCCAGGACGAGGGGACAAAGGGGCCTCAATTTCAGGACGGCGGGGGGGCAGGAGGGTGAACGGGGTGTATATACTATATACTATACATATGGTACTTAAAATGCTAGTTATGAAAAGATGTATAAGACTATTAAGAAGTAAAATAGCAAAATTGAAATACTAAATTAGTACTTGAACATTGAACATTGAATATTGAAGTTTTCAGTATCGAATGATGAATTACTAATTAGAAATTAGAATAGTAATACTCAATACTACAATGTAACAATTGTTGCATCGACAAATGGAAGATTTCTATTATATTATATCAAAAATATCTGATTATAAAGATGATTACAATGAGTAGCATGATTATATGATATCAAAACAAGTACAAAATCAAAATGTCAAAATGACAAAATGTAGTGAAGGAGGCAGAGGCCTCTAATCATCCCTCGGGAGGTCGGCAAACTCCTCATCACTGGAACCACTGGACTCCTCAAGGTCAAGATCCGCCAAAGGAACACCAACCAGCCCTACATCTGAAGCATCCTCATCCTCATCAATCTGTGATGGCTCCTCTAGCTCTACATCCCATCGTGCTGCTGGGCTCTCCTTGTACACACGTGTCCTGCGGTCAGTGATACGCAAGGCACTATATACAGCCACTAGCTTCTTTGCTCTCCTAGAGGTAAGTCTATTCCTCTTAAGAGAGTGGATAAAGTTATAAGTAGACCAGTTCCTCTCAGAAGCTGAAGAACTAGAAACCTGGGACAGCAAATGAATGGCTAGTGTGGTAGTCAGTGATTTCGGTCCATGATAAGTCCACAAAATCGGATCCTCCTGTGCCATAGTTCTTATGTCCGCCTTTGCTACAGCTTTATAACCCCTAAGAGTAGCAAATTTCGTCCACTCAGTGCGAATGTTGCCAGCAGCTTCAGCATCATACATCCTATCAATGCATCTGAAGAACCCTTCCTTCACCTCATCATCCTGAATTGGTGTAACTCTACCAGGCCTAGGCATGTACCACTTCGGATTCATGGCATAAGCAGCCATGTGCAAGGGAGTGTTTAGGCTGTCCCATCTACGCTGAATAATAGGTTGAATGTAAATATTATAGAATGCTAAAGTGGGGTCCTTCTCTCGCACAACTGCCCTCATCTGACCAAGCATAGAATCAATGCGCTCATACACCTCCCCAAGGTTAGGTGCATCCCCATCCCCATATCTGATGACCTGTACAACTGGTGTAATGATGGTGACAATATATTTTGCATCATGCCAAAATGCATCACTCTTCACTATCTCCTTCACCCTCTTCCCCTACTCTGTCCTAGCCCCATCCCAACGATTCCATTCTTGTGTCATAACCATGAGTTGCAGTGGCTCTTGCAACTCAAACATTCTCTCCAAAAGAATGAAATAGGATGCATATCTGGTCTCAACTGGTTTCAAGAACTCCTTCGCGAAGCTCCTGAAGATGGCATGTGAAGTGTGGTGGTTGCAGATATACATCTGCACATCTCTAGCATTGCTGACTCTAATCCACTCAATCTTCCCTATGTCCTTGAGTGCATTGTTCATGGCATGCACACAACATGGAGTCCACCAAATGTGTCTGTATGATGCCTCTATAAGCCTCCCTGCAGCTCTGCACACATGTGCTGTATCTGTCACTACTTAGACCACATTTTGTGGCCCAATCTCCTCAATAGCTGCCCGAAGGATCTCAAACTAAAAATTAGCATCTTTTCGATGCCCTGAACAATCAACCGCCCTGAGAAAGAATGGCCCCTCTGAGCATGTAACTATAACATTGATGAGTGGTCGATGCCTAATGTCCGTCCACCCATCCATAACTATGCTACATCCAAACTCCTCCCAACATGCCCTCATCGTCTCCATCAATGAATTGATCTTGGCATAGTTGTTATCCAAGATCTTGGTCCTCAATTTGTGCTCACCTGGTGGCACATATGATGGTCCTCCCTTCGCCATCATCGACATCATCTCCTTATAGTAAGGAGATCGAGCTACATGGAATGGGATTCCATTGGCAAAAAAGAACCTACCAATGGAATCATCTATCTGATCCCTCAAGTGCACATTAAATAAATCAGCTATGGGGTTAGGTTGACTTTGCATCTTGCGTTTCCCCTTGCCCTGTTGTGATTTAGCCATAGTGCTATAAGTGGATGACGGTCCTGAGGCTGACCCTGACAATGTTCCTGCCATAGTTACGAGACTCGGACTCGGCTCGGACTCAGCTAGGGTGACTCGACTCGGCGACTCGGCGCAGACTCGGCAAAATGAAAAAAGTTGAAAAAACCTTAGAAAATTAGAGATTTTTAAAGATTTAAAACTTGTTTCAAGCACCCTTTATTGAATAAAACACAAATAAAAGCAAATTTGATCACATACAGAAGTATACAATGATCACATAAGTATAAAGTACACAAATTGTAGTTGCGCTGCTGAAGGAAATAACATACTTTGATATATAAAATTAGTCAAATGTATACAAAACTCATGGAATATGAAATCCATGACATCAAATGTTCCATACAAATATGAAATATCAAAAGATTCAAAACAATAGCTCTAAGTCTATCACTCTATGCCTATGGCATAATGGAGCCAGCATCCTTCTTACGAAGGCGTCTAAAAGTCTTGGATGATGTTGCAGTTGCAGCCATAGTCTCTGCCTGTGTCTGAGTCCCCATACCACTCTCACCACCAGTAGCTATGTCTCCTCGTGCTCTAGCCTCCTCCTCAGCCATGGCTACAACCTCAGCCTCTCTCTCTGCCTGGTCCACCCAATCAAGGTCCTCGTCACTAAAGACTGCGTCTGTAGCCTCAGTGATCCACTCAGACTGTGGATCAACCTCCTCTAAACAGATCGGGGTGTTGTCGTGGTCAAAAGCCTTCCTGTATCTGAGCCGAAGGTTGTAATGAACATATACCAGGTCATTCATCCTCTCCACTGTCAATCTATTGCACTTCTTGGAGTGTATGTGCTCAAACATACTCCAATTACGCTCACAACCGGATGAACTGCATGGCTGGCTCAATATTCGTATGGCAACATTTTGCAGGTTCGGTGTATCAGAACCAAACATCTCCCACCATCCATCTGAGATGAGAAAAAGAAACAAAATCAATCTCATTTCAAGTTTCAAGTTCAAGTTCAACATTTAATAATAAATTATAATATAAAAAGATGAAAATTATTGCCTTAAATATATTTTTACCTGGCATTAATGTTGTCCTACTATCTTTGCACATTTGACGTGCAAAGAAGTCTCCTAGTGCCTTAGTGAAGGCATCT
>VDFB02382524.1:0-29369 GCA_007258455.2 Sequoia sempervirens
AAAGTTGACTTAACAATAGACCATAAGAGCTTGAGAAACTTGCTAATAAGCAAATTTCTTACCTAGCTCTAATGTTTATATATTTGAATTAAAGTTCTAAATCTATATTGTTCCTCTTAATTGGTAGAGGATAGTGATATCCAAAAACTTACTATAAGATGAAACTTCAAACTTTACAATGACTGAGTTAGTTGCAAAAAAAGATAGAACAAATAGTTAGAGTGGCCACATATAGAATCTTAATTGAAGGAAAAGAAATTATTTTGATTTCTGAAAATCAAATGAAAGACCGAAGTCCAAATTTCAACCCAATAGCAAATGGTTCAACATCTTATATGACAAGGAGAAATGCCAAAATACAAGCCATTTTCCTTCAAAGAGGTAATGGTAACAAAATTGTATTTTTATTGTTTTTACTTCTCATTGCATTTCAATCTCTAATAGAGTGATGCTTTTAGGTTGCACATGCCTTCCTTTCCCAAACTATGTGAACTATGAACCATGTGAGAATATTGTTGAGGAAAGTTTTGACTTTAGTGTTGGCTCAAATTTGGATGATACACCCAAATGCAACATACTTCATATTAAAAGTCTTACACCAATAACAAACTAATGCCATAAATAAAAATGAGACAAAACGTTATTCAACTTTCAAATTCAAGCATACTCAATAACGCAACTTCTTGGACCATTTTACCTTTTATCAACAATTGTTGCCTCGGCAATTCCTGTTAACCAATAAGAACAAAATTAGCTTAGCTCCTACTTCTAAAGTTTCAACCAAATCTTGTACTTGTTACAATGAATGTAATAATTTCATTAATATGTATTACCATATGAACTAGGAACTATGCTTCCTAGGTCACCCACATGCCATACACTATCCTCGGGAGCATCATGTGTCAAACCATTTCGATTGAAATGTGCACCTGGCTACCAAAGTAGATGTAAAATGAATGAAAAATGGAAAACATGAAAGCAACACACAAGTATAGGAGATGAAACAAATCTAGGCATGCTAGATATTGATAATTTGAAGAAAAGAGTAGAGAAGTTGTCAAACTTTAAAATATTTCCTAAATTGAGAAGCAAGCCTCGCCTATTGACATGCACCCATTGGCAGTGTCACCATACTTGTGATGTACATAAATTAGAAGGAAAGGTAGTAGGAATTTATTTTCAAAGAGCTACTAAAATTTTCTTTATGCAATAAAACCAAGCCAATTATATAATTTCCATGTACAAACCCTAAAAAAATCCTATCAAAGTTGAATTTCCAAAAGTTTCCCGAACTATGTCAATACCTTCATTGAAATGGGGCATCCTTTACAGAATAAATGTTTTTAATTATTTTCCTTCAAAAAAAGTCATTATTATTTCCCTTCAAAAGGTTATAAGATTTTTTGTAGTAGTACTGGCCACAAAAAATATAGGAAATTTCATGTTACTATTTTCCTGCAAAAGGCTCCAATATTTTCTTGAAAGGGGCACATCTAAACATACACCAAGTTGCCCCAATCATACGCCTAGGTTTTCCTTTACCAATACACCCACCTCTAGCATAGGCCTTACTATGTTTGTGCATCTAGTGTTATCCTACGAAAACAAAAAATATTCCAATATCTAATTTGTACAGTTAGAAAAAATGTATAGCCAATTTAAACACTTGATTTGAATGAAGGCAGATTTGAAAAAAACATTACCTGCCTTCAATTACATGCAATGATCTTACAATGTTGGATACTCAATTGTGGCATGTCGGTTCATCTACATGCACACTATTACTTGCTCCACAATTAGGAAAAAAAGACTACAATTTGCAGTACCCTTCTTTGCAGTACCCTTCTTTCAGCCTAAAAACTCTTCTATAAACCAGAATGCTTTCAAGGTGTTGCAAGCATGCACAAAATCTTTTGCAATCTCTGCAATCCATTATGTTTTAAGCTTTTGTATTTTTTAGAACTTCTTTTCCACAATGCAAATCTCCTCACTACTTTTGTATCCATCTAAATCCGAATTTGTAACAAACACAGCTAAGTCTTCATAATTATCATCAAACAACATAGGAAATTGGAGGGTCACAGAACTATTGTCATGTAGCCATGAAGAATGACACCTAATGGGAAGAATGCCACCTGCTCAGACACCATGAGGCATGCCCTTGTGCAAAATGTGCAAGCATAAACCAGCCACACGCCCATTTCCAGGTCCATGTGCCCTTCCTTGAAAAAACAGACAAAACATTAAGGAAACAAGTGTAATACTTTGCCCTCTCTTGATGATTGAACAACCTGTTTAAAATTATTCTTCTAAAATGTAAACCTCACTCGGATCCCAACGCACAAATAAATTTGATCTTTACTCAATCGAAAAACATTAGTCTCCTACTATAAAGGCAAGGACTAAAACTTGTTTCAATTTGCAAGATTGAAATACTAAAAGATTTGGATTGCAAAGGCAATACTTATAATTGAGATTGGGTATATGCTAGACACCACACAACCACATAACCCCCAACATCGTAGTAGGGTATTTGCTGGGTATATTTGACCTTTGTATTCTAGAATTTGTGGGCGTGAATGTGAAAGATAATTTTTTATTATTATCTTTTTGTCCGTTGTGAATCAAGTCTGTTCAGATTTCAGTGTCGGTACTGATTAAACAGAAGTACATTTATGTTTTGCTATGAACCTTCGATGGGCAGACATGGTGAAGTGAGACGTTCGCAATAGCTGCCTTTTCTGGAATCTTTTTAGCTCAAGTCAATATAAAAAAGTAGTAAACTGTGGATTAGGATAATAGTGAATGTCCCTCAATGTCAAAAAATTACGGCTTCAAGCGTCTGCATATTATAGTAAACAATTTATGAAAAGCATATGTCAATATCTTCAAGAAAAACTACCAAAAGGTTGACGGCCAGGTCCCGCATCCTGGTCATTGACTTTTTTTTATACTCTCAAAATAGAAAAACTAGAGATATTTGTAATGGGACAAGGCGGCTAGTGGATCTCGGAAACGTCCTACGCAGAGCGCACATTGTTATCTGTTTGAATAGTGTGCAGAAAAAGGCTATAAATAGGGAATGCCATACATGAGCTTCTCAAAGCTGGCTGTTTATCTGTGAATGTTTGGAGTGAGAAATGGCATCCCGTACGAAGATAATATGCTATATTCTGTTGGGCCTTATCTTTGCATCCACCCTGCTTGAGGCTGCGGTGGCGGAAGAGCGTGGTGGTGGAGAACGTGGTGGTGGAGAGCGGGGCGGTGGACGTCGTGGTGGTGAAGGGGGTGGACGCGGTGGTGGTGGTCCAGGACATGGTGGTGAAGGACGTGGACTTGCTGAAGGTGATCAGGACATGATGGGTGGACAGGAGGTGGTGGTCCAGGGGACATGAGTGGTGAGAGCCAAGGCGGGAGGCCAGTAGTGCTTGAAGGAGGTGGACGTCGTGGTGGTGGTCCAGGACATGGTGAAGGACAATGGACTTATTGAAGGTGGTCAGGACATGATGGTGGACGTGGAGGTGGTGGTCCAGGATATGGTGGTGGGAGAGCCAGGCAGGAGGCCATGGTGAAGAGAGGTGGACGTGAGGTAATTACAGGTGAAGTTAAAACGCTGGTGGTGGGCGTGTGGGCTTGCCTGAAAGGAGTGGTCTAGGACATGATGGTGGACGAGGAGGTGGTGGAGAGCCAGGCGGAGGCCGTGGTGAAGGAGGTGGACGTGGTGGTGGTCCTCCAGGACATGGCGGCGAAGGACGTGGACTTGTTGAAGGTGGTCCAGGACGTGGTGGTGGTCGAGGAGGTGGTGGTCCAGGACATGGTGGTCGTGGAAGAGGAGGAGGTGGTGGTCCTCTTGGAAATGGCAACTAAGGGGCTCTAGTTGGGTATAGACCGACAACAAAAATAGTTTAGATATGGCGTTTAGTAGGAAGTATTAAATAAAGTTGATTTCGGTCACTCGTTGCTCAATTGCTTGGTAGTGATGTACATCTATATGTGTGACGCTTCATGTTTTACATATTTTTAACAGCATTTGTGCTATAAGATTCTCAAAAACTGTATTTTGTTTTTAATGTTTCAAAGGATATGATAGAAGAGTTGTTTGGTAGTTATGTACATCTATATGTGTGGCACACCAAGTTTTACATAATGTTTTGAACATATCTTGTATAAAACCCACAAAAGAATTTAAACGGCATATGTTTTAAAAATGTTTAAAAGGATGTGAGAGAAGAGTTTCAATTAAAGAGCATCTACTAGTATATATAGTAAAATTCAAAATTATTGAATATCTAATATGGGTAAGATGTTTGAAAGGGTTATGGTAATTATCTTTGTTTTTTTATTATTGTAGTATTTGAGTTTGGTATCAATAAAAAAAAACTAATTAAGATTTTATATGTAAATACATTATTGTTATGATATAAATATATTTTTATTTTCTCATTGTAGTGCTTTAGATTTGTCTTAATTTGGTTCAAATTGTGTCGTAATTGCTTCATGATTATATATGAGATTTTATTTCAAATTATATAGTTTAATTGTGATGCATTCAAGTTTAATCTAACGTAAAAAATTGTCTTAAATAGAACTAAAATTTTCTTGTAATATGATAAATTATCAAATTTAGTATTTATTAATGTATAAATAATGTATTTAACAGTATAAATATTCAAATCATAATTCTATTATTTATAGTTATTAAAATTTATTTCAAAATTTATTCATTAACTAATAAAAATATGATACCTTCTAGTATTTCTATTATTTTTAATATGTAAGTTGAGTGAGTATGGTTATTACCATTATATTAATGACCAGCTAAGTGTGTAGTCAAAGTCCCTTTCCTAGTAGGGTGTGTTTGGACATCAACAATGGTGTCTACATTAAAAGGAGGCTAGAAAATTTTAATATTATGCTCAAGATAATAGGTTGAAGCTTCTCTTTTCAAGTAAGTTGGCTCATACCACTTAAACTAATTAAAATTAATTACATTGTGAATGTTGATTTAGGATGGGAGATAAAGTTTGAAGGCATTCTTTGTTATACATTAATTATTACTATGTGTGGCCCATATCAAATAGTTTTGAGCTTATAGTATTGTTGACTCTTAAATAATTGCTTATCCATATAAATCTAGAATTTATTTCCAAAATAGAAGTTTGAAGGGATGTGGTGCTTTTCATGGATCCCCTTATACTTAGATTAAGAAGTTTGAAGATCTACCTATAATTGTACATAAATATTTGGCATGTTTTGAATAAAATAATAAGACAAAGGAAGAGAAAATTGAATCGCATATGGAGAAAGAGATTAACATCCATAACATTCCTCAAAGGGAGAATTGTTAGTAGAGATATATGCATCCCTATTGAATTTATGTTGCAAAACATGTAGCTAACACACTATTTATTTGTATTATAGTGTATCAAAATAGAATGAACTAAACTTTGATTATAAACTTTCTTTTTTCCATCAATTTATGGATGAAAAGTTATAGAATACAAAATTTGATACTCAAAAGACCTCTAAAGTGTCTTCCAAAAGTGGCTTAAAATTTAGGACCGTGAGTAGAAATAATAGAAAGCGGTAAGCTAAAATGATACCATACATTATTAAAAAGTAAGTTTGTAATCTCATGAGCACCAACAAGTTTCTTGCAAGGGATTAAGATAGTCATTTTCAAAAACTAAAGCACCACCACAAAAGCACAATCATGATGTTTGAAAGTGGTAGGAATGTGAACAATAAAATCCAAATATAGATAGGCCCATCTGAAGTTATGAGTGAATAGGAATTTGCTAATATAAGCCTATTTTTTAAGGGATCTTAGCTTGGATACAAAGAAAGCATCATTTAAACTTTTCATATTTATACTATAGCTAGGAACATGGAAATGTTTTGGGTATTTCACCTTGTTAAGGTTTACATGTACCATATTTTAATCAATAATAAAACTCAATTATTTGACATAATGTTTTTTTATTCAAGGGGTAAATGCTTTTGAACCAAAGCTATGAACCAGAATACTTAACCACTCAACAATATCACCCCAATGGGGTTTGAACCTTGGTGTAAAGCACAACAATGCCACCTTTAAACCATCACACCATGCCAATGTCGGCTTTATTTGACATAATGTTAAGAAAAGAAGGATTTCTTCAATTTTTCTTGAATATTATGATACTAGATGGTATCTAAGGTGGTTTGAGAAAGCTAAATATGATCCTCCAAATTCATATTATAGATAAGAATATCATTCAAATATAGAATGATGAATTATTCTATGTGAGTTTGAAATATCATTAATGAGCTACATAAATATTCTAGGATTAGTATGGATCCCAAGAGGAATCACCAATCATTCATAAATCCTAAATTTAATTTTGAAAACAAATTTCTAGTGATAATTAAGGTCCATTTATGCATAATTACATGGCCTAAAGGTATATCCACCTTTATCAAATAGCATGCTCCCTTTATATGCTCAAGAAGGTCATTGATACTAGGCAAGGGGTATTTATATTCAAAAATAATTTTATTTTAGGATTTGTGTTCTCTGAATAGTGTAAAGCATTTTTTCCTTGATCATTTTGATTTTTAGCTTGTACAATATTTTCAATTTCGAATGAACCCATGCTCAAGTAGAGTTATCAAAAAGGTTCACAATGCGCCACATGGTGGTTGTGCATCTTTCATTTTTTTCCTTCCTTCTGGGAGAGAGTCAAGACATGTGTCAACTTGTCAAAGATTTTCTCAAGGAGCTATATTCACAAGCTCAAAAGTTTCCACCTGCTTGACACATCATCTCTTCATTGTGGGAAGATTGTGCTTCTTATGAAGTCATATCTTTTGGGAGTTTGTCAAAGCTTCTTGGCCTTTTTCTTTTCTTGGTTTTTGAGATGGAAGCTTTGAGTTAGTGTCCTCGGGTGACGTGATTGGTCAACTGAACCTTTTTCTAGGCTATTTTCTATGATTTTATCATTTACAAACCTCTATGTTTGCTAAATATCTAAAAATCATTAATGCAGTGGTTGAGAATTGTTGAGCAAAGATTGTTGCAACCTAACTAAAGATCTATGATCAAATCATGTGCTATCAAATGCCAACATCTAGCAGTAATTACTTTTGTATTGTGGTGGCTATTTCCTCTTTTTGTAGCTATAAAAGAGAGGCAGCGACAGATGAAAGGGTTGGATTCCAAGTTTCAATTTGTTTTGCTAACGAAAAGTTTCTTTATTTTTCTTAGGATATAGAACTATTTTCAAAAGTAAAAGATGTAAAACTACTTTTCTTTGGCATGTTATATCTTTTAAAGCTTAAACTATTGTTGGATTAGCATCCAACTTCTATTTTAAAGTTTATTTGATATTTAAAGCACAAAATATTGAGGAGAAATCTTTGAGACTGTGCATGTATGGCCTTTATCAAGATTTTTTTTCTTTATGCTTTTGTTCTGAATGAAACACTATGTCTTGCAAGTTTAATTCAAATAGTTTAACTTTCTAATTTCTATATTGTATGCTCGTATAGTAAAATGATAACTTGTGAAAATTAGAATATGTCATTGTAATTCTCTATTTTTCTAAAGGGTTGTTTCTTTGTTATATTATTTTGTATTAGGAGGAAGATTTTATGCAATTTCTATATGTTTTTCTGTCACCCTTAGAAATCTTTATGTTTGATCAGACCTTAATGAACACTTCCTATGAAAATATTTGAATGTCTACAATGTGCTTGTTGTCATCCTTTGTTGTTCATTCTCTTTCCAACAATGAGGGGTTGTGGTGTTTTATGTCTAATTATATCACCCATAGGAATGATTGGGTTTGGAATGTTGTAAAAGCATTGGCGCATTGCCATTTTATTTTTTCTATTTACATTTCCTTCTACCATTTTCTCCAAACCCCAAAGAAGATGCAACTTTCTATAAAAATTCCAAAGGCATTCGGTGAGGAACAAATTGGTCCCCCACTCACTGAATTTCCCATAAAACTATTACAGAGGTGTAACTTTGATGATCAACAATTCTTTTTCTAGCACACCTAGTGGGACAAGAAGTTTTCCAAACACCTAATTAGTAGTTAGAAATATTTCTTAAAGCGGGCTAAGGAAGGAAACTGAAAGTTTCATTCCTAGAGTCCAAATAAGAGCATATTGAATAGGCCACTTCCAATACTCTTAGTTACCTACCTTGATACCTTGGAGAAGGAGACTTACATGTTTTGTATCACTTGTAAGTAGAAATAGAATAAGAAGTAAGAGCCCAACATCTAGAGCCTTATCTACTCTACCTGGAGGCTTAACCTTCCAAATTAGAATACCTATATACCTGATTCATTGGAATCTTTTCTCTATGGCTCATGTACTTCCCCCTACTCCTAGAAATTTTATAACATGGCATAGTGATAGTCTGTTACGACCACCCACACCCCCAGATGTATAGCCTACCATACCAACTAATGCCCTCAAGGCTATTCCAAAATTCTCTTGAGAAGACTTCAAAACCCCTTCTGAACACCTTTAGGATATAGCGGAGGTATGTAGGGTACATAATATAGTGGAGGCGAGCATTGCCTTGAGGCTATTAGCTACCTCTTTCAAAGGAAAGGCCCAAAGACTAGTATCATTCTTTGGTCTTAGGCTCTATCATCTCCTGGGATCAGCTCAGAGAAAGGTTGTTCAAACACTTCTCAAAGAAAGGAGACCATTCTTCATTTGTTGCAATAACTAATTACCATCAAGAGAGCTCTGCAAGAGGCCATGAGTGATTTTAACTCTAGGTTCCACAAGACCTGGCAAAGGATCCATGTGATTGCTCGACCCCAAGTCACAAGGGCTTTCATGTTCTATCTGAAGACCCTCAACTCATACATCGTAGTGATGATAATGTCCATGGGAGGGGATATCTTACCGTTCACATATGAGTTCGTTGTGCATGCAAAAAATAGTTTAATTTATGTCAGAAAGCTTTTGCCACGACCTTCAATGCATGTATTCATAGAAATCTATAGTGGTCTCTAGGAGAAAGCTACTCCAAGCGCTCCTACTACACAATTGACATCAGCTATGTCACAATCTATGTACATGTATCCTACTACCCAAACAAGCATGTCAAGTTCTTCCTCAATCGTAGCAGATGTCAAAGACATGAAGAGTCTCATGTGGAATTTTGTTAACAAGTTGGTCATTATCAAATGACAACAAGCAATGCCTCCGAAGTAGACCACCCAATCCTATGGTGAAGGAAAGCTATCTTATCACCAGAATCCATACCAGGGATCCTCTAGAGCAGGAAGTCAGTAGGTGATGTCTGTAAACTAGATAGTTCTAGTCACCATGCCGCTACAGATGGTCAAAGATAGCTCAAGTAAAGAGTTGATTCCAGGCCAGAACAATTTGGTAGTATATGAGAATGTATGGTGCTTCCCATGTAGTGATAGCCATATGCCCTATGAACAAATATTTTGGAAACCCGAAATGCTTATGACCCTTCTAGGGTTTTTCACCTAAAAGGGTAAAGATTTGGGGCCAAAACGCAATGTTACATTCAAAGATGGATGTGATGTGGGTGCAATATGCTTATATGAGATAAAATAAATGTAGAAAACTTATGAAATGGATCAATTATTGAATGTAAACTAGGAAATGCAAAGTGCTATAAAATAGAGTGTTATATGTAAACATGAACTAGAAACATAAATAAATACAAATAGAATTGAATGAAACTAAATGGGGTGCACCTAGAAATTGAAAGAAAATTTGGTAAGGTTCTAGAATGTTGTAGAATTCAATGTTGATGCCCACTAGGACTCATTTTCCATAGATTGTGAATCACTCCTATTTCTAGTAAAATCTACTAGAACAAGTTTTGGGATGTCAAGAACTCAGAACTTCATAAAACTCTTTTGAACCCATCTTAAGAGTGGGACTCATTCACCACTAATGGAAAATCAGTCCACCTACACAAATCTAAAAAAATCAAAGGTCAACTCTGTGGGTCTTGGTCTGCACTTTTCTACTTGTCAAGTTACTAGATTTGAATCTGCAAAAAATGGGTTGAAAAGGGTATTCAAGATCTAATTAGGGTTATGTTGACTTTGATAACTTTGATGACTTATTGACCACTTTTCAGCACCTCTCTCCTTGAAAAAACTACCTACAAGACCTACAAACACACATGCAAAGAGGGGGAAAATGGTTAAGGGTTAGAGTATAGGGGTTTACCTTGGTCAGACCCCACTTTGGTAATCAAACCCTTGATAAAGAAATGAAATAAGAAAGGAATGACGGACAAATAACATGCAAATGTCATAGACTCACCAAACCTTTGTTGTTGAAATCTGAAGATATGTCAATGGTTGCTCCAAGATGCTTGATATTGTTTGATTAAATGATGCAATGATGCTCAAGTGAATGCTTAGATGGATTGGATGCAAGAATGAATACTTGGATGAATGGGGGTTAAAATGAATATAAAATCATATATTTATACACACTTATACCCTAATTTCTCAAAAAATACAACATCACAGGTTGACCTTAGGTCTTTAAGAATAAAAACGCACCAATAATTTAAGTTTATTTTGATTTTTGTGCCAAAACGGAATCATTCGCCACCATAGGCGAATGGGTACCACTCAAGGCATGTGAGTGGTTGTCATAAATTAAGTTGTCTTTAATGATGTTTGGCAGGTGTGTACTCAAAAATACACTTAATTAAGGCCTGTAAGTGTATAAAGGGGTCAAATAAAACATAATAAAGGTGTATTTGGTGATGACAAGTCTAGAAAAGCATGGAAATTTGTTACAAGACTTTACAACACTTTAAAATAAGACTTGGTAAGTGATAAAAGGGGGTATGTAATTGAATTATAATAAGAAGAGTCTAGAATAGTGTGAAAATGTCTTACAACACTTCACAACACCTTTACAAGACATCATAAAGTATTAATGATTCATAAAGATTCAAGACCTGATGTGAATATGTGGTGACATTAAAACATTAAATCAAGGTGAAATCAAGCAAAATAAGCACAAGGAGGGACAAAACAAGAAAAATTAAAAGGGTTACTTTTTTCGTGTCCACAACCCCGAAATTATCTAAGGGGGAATATGCAACGGAAGATAGAAGAATAGAGAAGCAAGGGTGTAGTCCTAAAGATGAATGAATATAAGTCTTTTGAAATGGAAAATGTTTTTTTTAGAGTGCAAATGCAAGGGATGTCCTTAGAACAAGAGCTAGATATTGTGCCTGATCAAGTGCTATTTTCATGAATGGAAGAAGAAGATGCGGTGTTTGCGATTGAATCTCCAACAACTAGTGCCCAAAAAGTATAGTCAGATTACAACACAAGATCCTAAAGAAGGTTCACAGGAGAATATGTGCAACAATATTTTCCATGCCCTCAACCATGTCAACCATTACTGCATGAAAAGCGAGTTCCATTGCCCAAACTCCAACCTATTTTGTAGCTACATAATTTGTCGCTGCTAGAGAAGGATGTGAGCAAAGCACTGAGCCCAATCACAACGGAGTGTTTTCTTCTAAAAATGAGAGAAATACCACCATTCAAGCCCAAGACCTAGCCAATTGGAATGCTTAATGTGGTGAAACAATTGAAGAAGGTGTTTGCTAATGTATCTCTACGAGACTTCATATCTATTCTCAAACAAAAGAAATTGCTTCAAGAAGCATTGAAAAAGAAGAACAAATGCCATAGATGGACACGAATTTGTCCTATAGCAAAAGTAGAGACAAAGGATCCACATCAATCCCTCAAGTTCTGAAAGCAACCACTTATACAAATGATGTGAGAAATGCAAAAGAGAAAGAGGTAAGCAAGCCAAAGCCCACAACTTTATTTTTAACACTTATTGTGGAAGATAAGCTTTTGCATAATAATATAATTGATTCAAGAGCTAGCACAACTTTCATGCCAAAACAAGTGGTTGATTCCCTGAAACTTAAGTATGAACCCCTTGAGAAAGGAATCATGCAACTAGATGGGAAGAAGGTTCTGACCATCAGTTGGATAAAAGATCTATCTCTAACCCTCTTCTCACATCCAAGATAAATAGTCACACAAGAAATAGTAGTGATAGACATTCCCCCGGTCTTTGAAATGTGTTTTTCAAGAGATTTCACTATGAAGCTTGGTAGATACTTAGTCCTCAACTATTCCCATCTGATATTGAGAACCAAGCATGGGGTGAAGATGAAGATTTTTTTTGAATATTTTCATCTCAAACACATTGCAGATAATGCAATCCTATGCTTTGAAGCAGTGCATACCTCCATCTCTCAGCAGGAGAGATATTGTGTGGAAAGGTTGGAAGATCAAGAAAATACAAGTGATGGGACTCTTGAAGAAGAAGTGCTACTCAACCATTTCATTGACTTTGATCCATTTGGTAACTTTCATGCAATATGGATAAGAACCTATTTGATTTTCGACAATGATCGACTCTTCCCAAAATTGATGAAAGATCAAGAGGAATATGTTGATCCAAGAGATAATCATCTATGGACCCTGTATTTTGATGGTGCTAAGTGTAAAGTTGCCTCTGTAGTGGGTGTCCGACTAGTGTCTCTGATAGGATCAGAGACTCTCAAAGCTTACCATTTTTGGTTCTCATGCTCAAACAATGATGTTGAATATGAGGCCTTGGTCCATGGTTTGATCCTTGTAGAATGAATGGGCATAAAGAGAGTACAAGCTTTTAGAGATTCAAAGCTAGTGGTGAGCCAGGTCCATGGGAAAGTGACTACAAAAAACATGAGGATGAAATCATATAGACATCAAATTTGGGACTTAATTTAGATTGTTGAATCCTTCAATATACAAGTTATTCCCCGATCTCAAAATAGTGTCACTGATTGGATGGCCTCTATTAGTTCACAATTTGAACCAAATTTTGATTCAACCAAGTAGAATGTACTACAAGTCATCATCCAACCCTCAATTCCTGACAATAACAAAAATTGGAAAGTTTTTGATGATGGCATTCAGATTGTTTCCTTCATACAAAAAGGAGGAATGGGGTATGTGCTGGATCATCATGGAAAAAATAGGCCCTTAAGTGGCAAAAAAAATTTAAAAATCAGAGTTAGGAAACTTGACGTAAAAATTTGAATAAGTTATCTATATTATTTCAAAAATATGTAAGAATAGAATTTGTATAAAATTGAATGTAGTTTCTAAACTACTAGGTTAATTTTATTTTTTAAATCTATTTGGTGAAATTTTGAAATTTCAATGCAGTAGTACTTAAATTTTAGGGAAAAAATAAGAAGTAGGTGTTTGTCTGACCACCCTAACCACATTAAAATCATAATATTTTTTTATAATATTTTATACATAAGTAGAGGACTCATGTCTGAATGTGATGCATATTTTTTTGTAATTTTTTTTCAAGTAAATATTTTATTATGATTTTATTATTACAACTTGTAAAAAATATTAAAAGTTGTATCTCTGACCACCTTAACTTGGTCAAAACTTCATGAAATTTAATTTTTCTTTTTTTAATCCTATAGTATGCAAATCATAGAATGTGACGCATATTTTGGATTGAAAAAATGTGATACCGTTTGAAAGCTATAGATGTTTATGAATAAACCTATCAATTAGGACATTAGTTGTAATTCAAATAGAAAATGAATAATAATTATTTATTAAATTCAAAGTAAAGCATAATTCATATTGCTAGAAAGTTGAGAATCTCCTTTAAAAACTCTTTTCATTTCATCAAATTTGGGTAAAAAAAAGGTCATCAGCCACATACCCTACAAATACCCATCATATTGCCACTTTTTGGCCCATCATGATCCTGCACATACCCAATGGCTTCCGACTACTCGCCACCAGGAGCAGAATTTCCTGAAGAGAAGGTCATCCAATTAAAAGGGAACAAGCTTCCTTGATGATTAATTTCCCTAGAGAATCTCCTTGATTGTGAAGATGGTATAAATGACAAGAAAAGGTTCACTACAAATGCTAGGGACTACGAAGAGCTTGATGTTGGAAGCGACAAAAAGTTAAAAGTCAAAAAAGATGTTCCTCACAAGGACAAGGAAACACTG
The DNA here is from genome assembly GCA_007258455.2 of Sequoia sempervirens. Classification (NCBI taxonomy): domain Eukaryota; kingdom Viridiplantae; phylum Streptophyta; class Pinopsida; order Cupressales; family Cupressaceae; genus Sequoia; species Sequoia sempervirens. The sequence continues at coordinate 14,084 of VDFB02382524.1, forward strand.
AAGGATCTATGTTTCAAATATGACAAAGTCATCACCTGGACCTATGATGAACTTAGAGGCTATCACCTAGGCATAATTCAACCTACCATTGACTTAGTGGAAGAATCTAAACCCATCTAACAAAAGAAAAGGCCAGTCAATCCGAAGGTTGAGGTATTGATGGCATAGGAGCTCATGAAATTGGTCAAGTCAAGAATCATATATCCAATCAAGCATTCCACTTGGGTGTTGAATCTGGTACTAGTCCAAAAAAAGAATGGAGATATTAGGCTTTGTGTTAACTTATGAGATTTGAATAAAGCCTCACTAAAAGATCATTACCCCTTTCCATTGATGGAATAGATTATACAGATTGTGGTCGGATCAGAGATGTTTCATTGCTAGACATTTTCTCAGGCTATAACCAAATATATGTGAAGGAAGTCGATCAACATAAGATAACATTTACTAGTAAGTGGGGAATGTATGCATATTCAAAAAATTTGTTTGGAATTTCAAATGCTAGTGTGAGTTTTCAATGGGAAATGGATATTTATTTCAAGGGATTGATCAACTTGATCATCCTAATATATTTGGATGACCTAACATTTTTTTCAAAATAAAAAAATGATCACTTCGATCATCTAGATAAGGTTTTCTAGACATGCCAACAATTCAGAATTTCTTTGAATCCCAAAAAAATGTGTTTTTGGAGCACCTTAAGGGAAGCTACTTGGCTTTGTGTTGTCTACAGAGGGAATAGCAATGGGTATGTGCAGGATCATGATGAGCCAAAAAGTGGCAATATGATTGACATTTGTATGGTATGTGGCTGACGACTTTTCTTTTATCCAAAATTGATGAAATGAAAAGGTTTTTTAAAGGATATTCTTAACTTTCCATTAATATAAATTATTCTTTACTTTGAATTTAATAAATAATTATTATTCATTTTCTATTTGAATTATGACTAAAGCCATAATTGATCGGTTGATTGAAAAACATCTATAGCTTTCAAACGGTATCACTTTTTTTGAATTTGAAACATGCTTCACATTCTATGTTTCACATACTATAGGATTAAAAAAAAAAAAAAAAAAAAGAATTTCATGAATTTTTGACCAAGTTAAGGTGGTCAGACATACAAGTTTAATATTTTTTAAAAGTTGCAATAAAAAAATCATAATTAATTATTTACTTGGAAAAAAAAGTACAAAAAACTATGCATCACATCTGGACATGAGTCCTCTACTAATATCTAAAATCTTATAAAAAGATATTATAATTTTATTGTGGTTAGGGTGGTTAGACAGACACCTATTTTTTTATTTTTTCCCTGAAATTTAAGTACTACTGCACTAAAATTTCAAATTTTCACCAAATAAATTTTTTTCTTTTTAAAATAAACCTAGTAGTTTAGAAACTACATTCAATTTTATACAGATTCTATTCTTACATATTTTTGAAATAATATAGATAACTTATTCAAATTTTTACGTCAAGTTGCCTAACTCTGATTTTTCTAAATGTTTTTCCATTTAAGGGCCTATTTTTTCCATGATGATCTTGCACATAGCCCAATAGATCTCAAAAGGGTTAGATCTATAATGGAATTACCCCTACTAGTGAACCAAAAGGGACTACAATCCTTTCTGGGGAAGATCAATTTTTTCAGTAGATTCATATCAAATTTTGTAGGCATTGCAAGACCAATCATGTTGATGCTGAAGAAAAACCTAATTTTCAAATGGACCCCTGAAGGCAAAGCAGCTTTTGATTAGCTAAAGATAGCCATCTCCGTAGCCCCAATATTGTTCAACCCTGACTTTTCCAAATAATTTCTACTCTACGTGTATAGTGGCCAACATAGCATAGCTTCCATGCTCACTTAGAAGTGTGAGGAAGATAATGGAGAGAATCCTATTGCATTCCACTCAAGGACCCTTAAAGGTTATGAAGCCAAGTATAATTTTGCAAAAAAGAAAGCTTTTGCAATTGTTAAAAGCTTAAAGAAGTTCTGACACTTAGTGTCAGCCAAGAAGATCACTATTCTTGTGGCACATCCCAATGTGTGGGAATATATCACAGAAGGTGAGATAACAAAAAAGAGGGAAAATTGGATCACCAAGATCCTAGAATTTGATGTGGAAATTAGACCAACCAAGCTAGTTCTAGGAAGAGTTCTATGTGAATACATTGCATAGGAATCAAGTTTTGAAGTTGAAAAAGAGACCGATCATATCTACTCAAACCAATTCTAGTCCAAAGAATCTTGGGTGGCTAATTGAACACAGTATATGCAAAAGGGGTACTAATCGACCAGCCATCCTTTCCATGAAAAGGTGATACTACAAATTGCAAGGCACTAGGTATGTATTAATTGAAGGTATGTTATTCAAAAATAATTATTATGGTGTATTGCTCTAATGTTTAGACAAGTTACAGGTGCAAAGAGTTCTCAATGAATTCCATTGTAGTCCCAAAGGTGGACATTTCTCTACCAAGAATATTGCTTTAAAGATAATGAAAGTAGGATGTTATTATCCCTCTATGTTTACTGAAGCACACCATGTGGTTCAAAAGTGTACCCAGTGGAAATTTTTTGTTGGAAAAAGAAAGAATGTCGCTTTGTCTCTAAGCCCGATTGTAACTAATGCACCCTTTGCTCAATAGGGTTCATATTTTATTGGAATGATAAGTCTTATTTCCAACACTAGACACAACTAGATCCTCACAACAATTGACTCCTTCACAATGTGGACAGAGGTTGTAGCCTTAAAGAATGCCAAAGAGGGGGAAATTGTCAATTTCCTTGACTTGAGCTAGTACCCAGATTTAGCCTGCACAAGACTAGCATATCCGATAATGCATGAGCATTTGTGTTATTTTTGGATGGCTTATTCTTAAAATTTAAAACATATTTACAAAAATTTAATATATTTTTAATTTTGAGAATAAGTCATCCAAGAATAACAGAAAAGAAATGAAAAGTTGTATTATATTATATTCATCAAAAAAATTACAATATAATGCAAGGCTCGAGGCTCATATTTAAACATGAGGCTCTCTCAAGAAAACCCAAAAAGAGTTGCAAAGAAAAAAGATGCAAAAAGAAGGCAATGTGGAAAAAAAAAGTAAAGAAAAGCCTCCAGTCATTGCCCAAGAAATCAAAAAAATCTCATTATCAGGTTCTTCTTTTTCTTCTTTTTTTCTATTAAGGCACAAAAAGGGGATGAACACACAACACATGTGGGTTCCACATGACATAGACCCAAGGTCTACTCACCACAACTCTGCACCAAAAATTCAAAGTGCTTCCTCTAGGCGAGTCCTGAAATGCACTCCACATTGTACTCCTGCAATAGATAGGTGGTTGTTGGTTGAGAGGAATAGTGGTGCATCTCAAGGTCCATAGTGTAGAAGTTAGAAAGGAAGGGAAACTAGGGTTTTTCTATCTCAAAGTCCACATTCCTATGGAGATCCATGGTGCTCAGGATAATAACTTTAGGGATGGACAATTGCACTATTTCACCAAGCCATTCCATTAATGAAGCATCAAACATCTACTGGCACAGCTCAATTATCATTGGTTTGGCCACGTTTAGGTCAAGCAATAAGGCTATGAAGTGAGAAAGGACATTGCAAGTGCTCCAGAGCTAGTTCTCAGCATTAATTAAGTCTTGGCCAACTATCCACCTAAACACGACCATGGTAAGGAAGACACACTTCTTCACCAGGTGCTTAATTCGGTCACTAGTGAGCTCTCCCATGAAGCAGTATTGTGGCCTTCATGGGAGGAGCTGAATAGGAGTGCCCAAGCTAGTAGACATTTTGACAGAGCAATGAACTATGGTGGAATGAAAGACAATAGAAACCTTGCTAAACTTATGAGGCTATATTTGGGTGATCCCATAATAATGGGTTACAGTTTTTGGCCAAACTTGACATTAAAATCAAGATTTTTCACCAAACATTCACTTTCTTACACCTATAGCAGCTAAACCATTAAGTTTTGAAGATGAATCAAAATAGTTATTTGTTAGATATTTTGTGTAGATTCTAATTATATTTTTAAAAAATATTAAAAAATAAATTGTGAATCATTTTATGTAATTTTTAATAACTTATTTTTTCTACTAATCATTTTTAAAAAGTGATGTTTACCACATAACTTTTTTTATAGATAGGATACAATTCTGAATTTTTAAAATGCAATTTTTCACACCAATATCTAGGGGATGGATATTTTTTCATAATTTTTTGTTACATTTTTTTTTAATTAATTTTCCAAGTCAAGTAATTATAATTTGGACAGAGGTGTGCCGACATAAATTTTTTTGTATTAATTTGAATTAACTTGTTCTTTTTGGTTGGAATAAGGACATCAATACCTAGGGCACATGTTTTTTTTTTTTTTTTTAAATTCTCTATTTTTCTATTTTTTCGTATGTGTGAAATAAAGAACTTGATGTTCATTGAAAATCCTACATTCACAAGAAATAAGAAATAAATATAATAATCAAATTAAACATATTTAAAATTATACTTTTTAGGAAGCTTATAATAAGGGCTACAGGATTACAAAGCATAAATTTTAAATGAATTCATTTGATCACTCAAAAGGTAAATCAAAAGTGGTTTTTTATCAGCATTTTGATAGGTGTAGAGGAGACTCAATTATAGGTATGGTTTAAATCTAACAAGGTTCTATCCAAGGGGTTTGATCTAAGGGGTTTGATCAATCCCTCTTTAATTAAAATAATTTAAATGGAACCTTTAAAGTCATAAATCATTGTATTTTCTAAAAATATGTGATTTCGGCAAAAATCGGATGTCCCAAAAGTGTAACCCATTATTGTGCACCCATTTATGAATGAATATTGCATAAGGTGGCATAGCTATATATAGAAAAGTTAAGCTGATGAACCCAACCAATGGATGATCTATTTTTTGTCAAACAATAAATGGAAAAAAATATCAAAGAAAAATGGAGAAACACAAATAAATCATATGGAGGATCTAACAAAATGTCTTGAGAAATAAATTTGGGTGTTGGGAGTAAATGCTCTCATATGCCAATTGTTGACATGTGTCCTTTGCCATCATCAACACTAGCTAGCTTATTAATAGGAAAAGACATGGATTAACATACTAAGCTCTAAAAAATTAATGGTCACATCAAGTTTCAAGGGTACCTTGCATCAATTCAACAAGTTTCACATAGAAAAAACCATGCTTTTCAATGCAATGAGTTTATTTGTAAGAGTGGTGGTGGGGAGAATATACTAATTCCATTCTCATGACATTTTTGGCATTCTCGAGGGAAACAAATCTCAAATTTGACACATCGCCTTGATGGCACCATTTAATGGACCAACAGTAATGTTGTAGCCTTAACTGTATGTACAAGCAAGGAATTAATTGCACTCAAAAGTAGGTTTTTCTAAAGAAGCAAAAGGAAAGTGGTCATTTTCATTTAGTCAATTCTTTGAAACTTCCTAATATAGCAATGGTGGAGCCATAAACCTTTGGTATAAAAGTTATAGTTTCAAACAAAAGGCCTGGTTACATTAATATTTTTGGACAAAACTAATTTTCCAACGTCCCAGCATAAGAGAAGCGGCCTTTTGAGTTATGTAGGAAGGTGGTGCCTAATAAATGCATCCTAAGGGGGGCAATGCAGGATATAGCTGGCAATCTTTTCAACCCCAAGTTATCAACAAACCCTAAAATTTTTAGGGAAGGTGTGTATCAAAGAATGGTGAAGCATGGACCATCAAATGGTTTTGACTCTTAGCTCTAGAATTGTGGTCTCCCACAGTTCATACTACCTAATGTACATCCATTCCCAGAGCTAGTCAACACATGTGCCAAAAGATTCAACAAAAGGACAGAAGCCTTTGAGGGCAGTAGGATCAAAGTTACTATTTCTACTGAAGCCATACGGGATATGTTGTGTACCCCTATGACTTGGTGTGTTGAAAATGTTGATGAAGAACAAATGGACCTCTTTAGGGAAGAAATGGCTAGGGAAACAATTTTTTATGAGGACGAGGCAAAGGAATGGCCAAAGAGAGGTCATCTCCTCTTTCCTCTTTCACACAAGAAATTCAAGAAGGATACACAGTCAATCCTTTTCAGTTTTTCCTGGATTTCACATTCAAGAGAAAAGAACTAGAGGTATTATGATTTTGCTTAGGTGATAGCTGGAAACATGCTAGACTAGCTAAAGAATTACAATACTCAGTTTAAATTCAAGTGTTTTTCTTTCTTGGGTCATTTAATTTTGCATCAGAATTTTAAGTGGTTGGAGAGGAATGTACTAGTGTCTAAGTTGGATGGAAGGGGCCCTCTCCAGCTAGTTTCTATGTGGACCCATATGCTTTCAAGAATGGGGGATTATTATTGGTTTGTAGATCATTTTCTAAGGCTAGTGATTCAAGACCTATTTCCACATCATATTGGTCATTTTTCTCCTAAGTTCATACAATGGATGGAAGATCTGTCAACCCCGATGGATTATTTCTTGGGTGAGGATTTTACATTTATTAGATTTCATAGTTTTTTTGGGGAGCACTTTTTACTCCCCAGATTTGTAACAGACGAAGTTTTATTGCTAGAGGCATGCCATCAAGTAACCATTGTCAACAACATCTATGGCACCGTAAGAAACAAAACAAAGATATATTCATTTTCCCTCTCAATTGCTAACAACCAGGTAACATTGAATAAGCGAAAGGATGAGGGTGAGCTCACTAATCTACTATTGTCCTTAGGCTTAGTTCTCATTTGTGATGAGTGGGACTACAACCTAATAAAGCACTATAGTTTGAAACATGAGAATCGGGAATATTTCAAGAGAAGGAGAAATTTTACTCAGGAAAGGCCAAAGATATACATCGATTTGGATCACAATCCACTTAGATGACCGAAATGACTAAATTTTTATGATCCACAAGCAGAGTATCGAAGGAACATCCTGATGGGAAAACCCCTCAACACATAGTTGAAGTAGAGGGGATGATCAGAGAGGAGAAAGGTAGATTTCTAGAGATTCTGATAGGAGATGAGATTCCCAAGCGCCCCATTCGATAACTTTCAGTCACATGATGAGGAGGTCAAGGATATTTATGATTGATAGGTTGACTCTGACAATAAAAATCCAAAGACCAGCCATGAGATTGACAAGGAACAAATTCCACGTCAGGATTCTTGGCCTCAAGAATCCACTTCTTGGCCTTGGGAATCCATAGTTGGAGAGACTTGAGGCAAAGAGACTCATAAGCTCCATCCTCCCCTATTACTTGAAGTAAAGGGAAAGGGACCCAACAGTCCCCAAGAGGGTCCGTTGTGATTATTGAAGGCCAAGTTTCAGAAGGATAGGTTGCCAGAGGATTGGAATGTGATAGTTCTAATCATGCAAAGAGAAGACAGGTCCAAGATTTAGGTGCACCTAATGTACCAACCTAGGGAGAAGAAGAAGCAGAGTCTGCCCTACAAAATGTTCTTGCTACTGTGGTCTAGGTAAGTTTCACTTCCTCTCTTCTTCCTATTTATGCATCTTTGGTTGCTCCTCTGGCTCCTCCTCTAGAAAGGAATCCTTTGTCCTCAGACCCTGAGTTGATAATCTTGAATATACCTCCTACCACTTATAAAAAATCTTATAAAGTCACCCCACATGCCAAATGACATTCATTCATTGTGGCCGCTATTGATTCTTTAATCACCCTCTCAAGGGCCCCCATTGAAACAATTGAAACTTTTGTGTTTCCTGTCACTCTCAGCCCATCTAGCTTGAGGAAAAAACCTCTCTTCATCTCGTTTCTCTTTTTACTCCTACTAGTCTTTCCCCTTCCCAATCTCAACTTGGTATTTTGGCCTTTTCCATGATAATGCTCCCTTTTACATCCCCACATGCTCATACATCCGAAATCTCCCCTTCTATCACCCTTTTCAGACTCCCTCCTAGTGCTTCCATTGCAATACAGAGTATCTATGTCCCTTAGACTCCAAGGCCATTTCAATGCTACCAAGTAGGCCCGATAGACCAAAAAGCACAAAATATTGCTAAAGAATTCCAACTTGCTTGCCACCAAGAAGATTGAAGCTTGCTTCAATGAAGAGCATAACTCTCTGATAATCACTACTATGAAGCCGCTCATGTTCAAACTTTAAGGATAGATGCAAATGGAGGATTACGACATCCATTCCATGGGTCTGGATTTGAACAAAACTCACTCATGCAACAAAGTAGTCCTGGCTAAGGCCACTTAGAAGGTAGTATATATGTGGTCTACGAGAGGCTAGATATAAATTTGAAGAAGCATGAGGTAGAGTTGGTAAATGTGAAGGAAACAATGAGCAAGCTGTAGAACAAGATTAGAGCTAGAGACATCAAGATAACTTATTTAAAGAAAATTCAAGGTCAGCAAGGTGAAACATCTAAGTTTCTTGCAGAAGCTCAGAATGAACAAATTCAGCTTCATGCTAAAATTGAAAATATGAAAAGAGAGATGGATGGCATTTGATCTCAAACTTCTAAAAATTTTCAGAAGGCCTGCAGGAAATCAGAAGAATCAATATAGGAGATTGGAAGGGTGAGTTTAGAACTGATAAATTCCCTCATAGAAAGAATTCAAATGGAGGAAAGAATGAGAGAAAGAGAGGCTTAGTTTAACTAGGAGTTAGTTGCTTCATGAGGATATCAATCCCTCTTGATAATGAAGAAGCCGATATCCACGCATTGGGAGAAAATCACAGTTGTTGTCACTCTCAGGCCTGCTTTACAATTCTTAAGGGATGTTCAGGGATTGAATGCTAAGGTTGGCCTGATGGCTGATCATTTTTTGCAAACATTCTCATCCCATGTGGCAGAGTCAAAAAGTTTCATTTCTAAGTTGTGCATAGCCACTGATAAGGCCCTAAAAATTGTAGGGATTCCTCATTAGAGGGTTGCCTCCATCAAAGCTAATGAGATCATCAACTGTCACAAGTTACTAGCAAAGTGTAGGGATTTACAATCAACACTTAACAAAAAATTCAATGAAATCAAGAAAGATTTTGGCATCCTAGTCGACTTCGGGCTTGGCCCCCTTCTTTCACCAAATGGAGATGTGCTAACAATTGAGTAATTCATGGATGTGATCCGACACAAGGTCCAAACTTCTACAGAAATCTCAGGTTCAAGCACAATGCCCATGGTTGATGATATTGAGTGCAATATTTTTTCCTCTTTCTCAACTCTACTATCCCCTTCCAGTGGTCTCTTCTAGATAGTGATTTGTCTCTTTTAAAGAATTTTTTGAGTTGGAGCAAGCATACAAGTAGATCTGTACCCTCGTCCTACTGAAAAATGTAGATTGGGAGGAACAACATTCTAATTTCCTCAAACTCCAAGAATTACCATAATCCTAGGTTCATTCCTCCACAAGTGAAGACCCCCTATGAGTCACCAGAACTATGAAGAATTTTTTCCTTGATCATTTTGATTTTCAGATTGTACAATTTTTTTCAGTTTTAGAGGAGCCTGTTCTCAAGTAGAGTTATTGAAAAGGTGTGCAATGCATCACGTGGTGGTTGTAAAACTTTCATTTTTCAAATTACTTTTGGGAGAGATTCAAGACATGTTTCAACGCATTGAATATTTTCTCAAGGAGCTATATTCATGAGCTCGAACATTTCCACATGTTCGACATGTGATATCTTCATTGTGGGAAGATTTCACTTCTTATGAAGCAATATCTTTTGGGAGTTTGTCAGAGCTTGCTAGCCTTTTTCGGGTATGTGCAGGATCATCATGGAAAAAACAGGCCCTTAAGTGGCAAAAAATTTAGAAAAATCAGAGTTAGGAACCTTGATGTAAAAATTTGAATAAGTTATCTATATTATTTCAAAAATATGTAAGAATATAATCTATATAAAATTGAATTTAGTTTCTAAAATACTAGGTTTGTTTGAAATAAAATAAAATCTATTTGGTCAAAATTTGAAATTTCAATGCAGTAGTACTTAAATTTCAAAGAAAAAATAAGTAGGTGTATGTCTAACCACCCTAACAATAATAAAATGATAAAAAATTATAATATTTTAGATATAAGTAGAGGACTCACGTCCCGATGTGATGCATATTTTTGTGTAATTTTTTTCTAATTAAATAATTAATAATGATTTTTTTATTACAACTTTTAAAATATAAAAACTTGTATGTCGACCACCTTAACTTGGTCAAAACTTCGCAGAAATTCATTTTTAATTGTAGTATGCAAAACTTTAGAGATGTAACACATGTTTTTGATTCAAAATGTAATTACCATTGAAAGCTTGATTTTTTTCAATCTGACCTATCAATCGGGACTTTAATTAAGTAATTTGAATAAAAATGAATAATAATTAATTATTAAATTAAAATTAAAGCATAATTTATATTTGTGGAAAGCTGAGAATCTCCTTTAAAAACCCTTTTCATTTCATCAATTTTGGGTAAAAAAAGTCGTTAGCCACATACCCATCATATTGCCACTTTTTGGCCCATCATGATCCTACACATACCCTTTCTTTTCTTGGTTTTTGGTATGGAATCTTTGATTCAATGCCCTTGGGTGACGTGATGGATCAACTAGACCTTTTTCAAGACTGTTTTCTATGATTTGATCATTTACAGACCTCTATCTTTGCTAAATATCTAAAAAGCATTAATGTAGCAATTGAGAATTGATGAGCAAAGATTGTTGTGACCTAACTAAATATCTATGATCAAATCATATGCTATCAAATGAAAACATCTGGTAGTAATTACTTTTGTGTTGTGGTGGTTATTTCCTCTTTCTGTAGCTATAAAAGAGAGGCGATGATAGATGAAAGGGTTGGATTCCAAGTTTCAGTTTCCTTTTCTAAGGAAAAGTTTATTTAGTTTCCTTAGGATATAGAACTATTTTTGGAAGTAAAAGTTGTAAAACTACTTTTCTCTAGCATGTTATGTCTTTTAAATCTTAAACTATTGTTGGATTGGCATATAACCTTTGTTTTAAAGTTCCTTTGATATTTAAAGCATGAAATATTGAGGAGAAATCTTTGAGACTATGCATGTATGGCCTTTATCAAACTTTTTTTCTTTATGCTTTCATTGTGAATGAAACATTGTGTCTTGCAAGTTGAATTTGAATAGTTTAAGTGGTTGATTTCTATGTTGTATGCTGATATAGTAAAATGATAAATTGTGAAAACTAGACTATGTCATTGGACTTCTCTATTTTTTTGAAGGGTTGTTGTTTTGCTATATTATGTTGTATAAGGAGGAAGATTTTATGCAATTTCTAAATTTTTTTTTGTCACCCTTAGAAATATTTTGTTTGATCAGACCTTAATGAACACTTCCTACAAAAAGATTTGAAAGTCTACACTGTGCTTGTTGTCAGCCTTTGTTGTTCATTCTCTTTCAAACAATGAGGGGTTGTGTCGTTCTGTGTCTAATTATATCATTCATAAGAATGACTGGGTTTTAAATGTTGCAAAAGCATTGGTGCATCACCATTTTAAGTTTTTTATTTAAATTTCCTTCTACCCTTTTCTCAAAACCCCAAAGAAGATCCAACTTTCTATAAAAATCTTGGAGGTATTCAGTGAGGCACAAATTGGTCCCCCACTCACTAAATTTCCCATAGGACTATCAGAGAGGTGCAAGCTTTGATGATCAACAAATAGTACATTAGACGTTGGATTTACAACCTGAATGATTCAAAGATCATGCTCCCCTTTAATATGAGGGTATGTGCAGGATCATCATGAAAAAAATATTGTCCCCCACTCACTAAATTTCCCATAAGACTGTCAGAGAGGCGCAAGCTTTGATGATCAACAAATAGTACATTAAACATTATATTTATAACCTGAATGATTCAAAGATCATTCTCCCCTTTAATATGAGGGTATGTGTAGGATCATCATGGAAAAAATAGGCCCTTAAGTGGCAAAAAATTCAAAAAAATCAGAGTTAGGAAACTTGATGTAAAAATTTGAATAAGTTATCCATATTATTTCAAAAATATGTAAGAATAGAATATGTATAAAATTGAATTTATTTTCTAAGCTGGTAGGTTTTTTTAAAAAACTATTTGGTGAAAATTTAAAATTTCAATCGCAGTAGTACTTAAATTTCGAGGGAAAAAATAAGTAGGTGTTTGTCTATACCACCCTAACCACAATAAAAATGATAATATTTTTATAATATTTTAGATATAGAGTGATGGGGACTGGTTTCCCAATATGATGCATATTTTTTTTGTAATCTTTTCAAGTAAATAATTAATTATGATTTTTGTGCAATTTTTAAAATATAAAAGAAAACTTCGTATGTCGACCACTAACTTTTTCAAAACTTTATGGGGGAATTCAATTTGTTTTTTAATACTATAATTATGTAGAGCATAGAATGGTGGCGCATGTTTGAGATTCAAAAGCTGATCTTGTTTGAAATATAGATGTTTTCAATCACCCTATCAATGGGGACTTGGTAAGTAATTCAAATAGAAAATTAATAATATTTATTTATTAAATTCAAAACAAATCATAATTTATATCCAATGGAAAGTTGAGAATCTCCTTTAAAAACCCTTTTTGTTTCATCAATTTTGGGTAAAAAAATCATCAACCACATATCCTACACATACCCATCATATCGCCACTTTTTGGCCCATCATGATCCTACACATACCCATGATCAAGAAGGTCACTAATGCTAGGAAAAGGGTCTCTATTGTTTACAATGTTTTTGTATAAGGATTTATAGAAAAATACTCTTCTATAAAGCTTTCAATTTAAAAATTCAATGACTCATGAACTATGTATTTCTATATTAAATCCCCTAACAAATCTTAGAAAATACTTTCAAAGGATTAATTTACTCATAGACATATGAAATTTGAGTAAAAAGAAGGGGAAGATAACAAATAATAGATCACACACATCACAAAATAGATCACATGACATAGATTTTCCTTTACTAAAAACCCTGGATGAGTGAATTTCTTAGGTCAACTGTGTTGTTAGCATCTCATCAATATTTTATATTAATTCATAGAGTGCAATGCCAAATCAATTATTTTTTGGAGTATTACAAAAAAAACCATACACAACCCTTTACCTGAACTATATTTGACTATAATTATAATAAATCTGCAAAATCCTTCTCTCATTTGATTGAATTGTAAGTCACATTTCTTAGTCAATTAAACCTTTGGAATTTCTCAATGCCCCTCTTTTATCCGTACTCTAATCATTGAAGTTTAGGGAAGACTAGCAATTAATTTTGGAATATAAATAGTTACATATTTACAAATTTTCAACTATTAATATATTCAAAATTTTATCCAAATGGTCTTCATCTTTAGTATAGTATATTCCAATAAAGAATATAAATAGTTGACCAATTATCATATATTTATCTAAAACTATGACTTTATAATATTTAATGAAATAGTTATAAATAACTAATTTCCCACACCTAATGGATTATTTCCACACTCCCATTACCAATGAAATGAATAAAAAATAAAAGATGACATTTTCATGTTAATAATTGGTTGACAAAAAAATACTTCTCATCTCAACAATTTACACTTCAATAGCAACATGCATACCTCAACAACACCATATGTCTTTTAGTGGCACTTTAGTGGTGTAATTGATATTTTATAACAAATAAAGTCAATTTTATATCTTAATCAATCTTTAGAAAAAACTTAATAAAAATAACAACACTTAGTAACATAATCAATCTTCAATAACCCTCAAATAGCAACTAACAACACTTGAGTAGTAATAATTTAACAAAATAATAATTTGAAAGGTCCCCTAAAAAATTAATGAATAAATTTTATCTCCACAAGTTCCATGATAGTGTTCTACATCATCAAAAATAATTATTTTTGAACTTTCCACTAATCATTAACTTATTATAAATTTATTTTAATATTTTTATATATTGATGAAATTAACCTAGAAATTATCCATAACATTTCTCAAACATACACCCAAAATTTAAAACCTTTACATTCAAAATCACTTAAATTAGTTTTGAATCATGGCTCCCTAATTAAATTATTATTGACTCCTAATATCCTTAATCCTATATCTTCTTGAGACATGCATTTATTCTTATTTCTTAGATCTTCTTGAGAAATGCATTTAGCCTTATTTAAAAACATCCCTTCCTTACCCATAAACTATGCCTCCCACAATTGTTATCTTTCTTACCTCATCTTCTTGTTAATAAAACATCTTCTTCTAAGTAATCTTACTCCTTAGATGTAAAATAATATGATAAAATAATATGATGAAGAAATAATAGCATGCTTGTGTTCCTCATCTAACATAGAGGACATAATCTAGTGATGGTAATCAACATTGATAACTAAAAAAAATTGCATAGCTAGGAAAATTCCAACAAAAAAGTATTTGCTATTACCTACTATACTATCTAAAATATACCATACCATAAAGGTTTTAGCTTTCATTAAGGAACTTATTTCTATTTATTAGCCACATATATCTAAAATATGTCATCAATATGAATGTGTGATCCTTATCAATCTCTATGTCCCTATTTTATAGGTATTTACTTAAAAATTCAAGACAAAAATCATTTGTACTTTATAAAATATAATTGAAATATTCCTCAAAAGAAAATATATTTATTGAGGAATGAATATTCCTATTATAAAGTGTTAAATACACATCAAATTTTTATACCATTATCATGTTCAACATATGTATAGTCAAGTTCCTCAAAATAATCTAATGAAGAAATAGTAACATTCTCATGTTCCTCATCTAACATTGAGGACATAAACTAGTGATGCTAGTCAACATTGATAACTAAAAAAAAATTATATAGCTAGGAAAATTCCAACAAAAAAGTATTTTCTATTACCTACTATACTATCTAAATGGAACGTACCATAAAGGTTTTTTTGTTCATTAAGGAACTTATTTCTATTCATTGGCCAAATATATCTAAAACATGTCATCAATATGAATTTTTGATCCTTATCAATATCTAAGGCTCTATTTTATATTCATTTACTTAACCATCCAAGAAAAATATCATTTGGCCTTTATAGAATAAAACTAAAATAATCTTCAAAGGAGAATATATTTAATGAGGAATGAATATTCCTATTGTCAATAGTTAAATACACATCAATTTTTTATACTATCATCTTATGAATGAGTCATTAAGTCCATTAATGGAATTATCTCTCTCTCTCTCTCTCTCTCTCTCTCTCTCTCTCTCTCTCTCTCTCTCTCTCTC
>VDFB02382525.1:0-45086 GCA_007258455.2 Sequoia sempervirens
CTGTGTTGATATATGAGAGATATAAATCTAAACTCTATACCATTTATAGTTAAATTTAAATTATATTTTATTAAATTGTTAAAAAATTTAAGTTTCTTATAAATAATTTTATGTGTTCTTATAATTAACTTGACTTTGTGTATAAAAGGTTTAAGTTATGAATGTTATAATCTACAAAATAAATTTGTTTCAATGTTTATTTGTTAGTTTAAAAGGTTCAATTAGGGTTAGAATTTAATTAAAATTTGGTATAGGGTTGAATTAGGATTAGGGTTGGGGTAAAGATTAAGGTTCTATAATAAAGCTTGGGGTTAGTGTTATGGTTCAATTCGGGTAGGGGTTAGTATTAGGGTTAGGGTTATGGTTCAGTTATGGTTTTATTAATGTTAGTTTTAGAATCATAGTTATGTTTAGAGTTGGATATAAAATTAGAGTTTGGTTTGAAGTTAATTAATGTTAGTTTTAGGGTTGGGGTTATGATTAGACTTATAATTAGTGCTAGTATTGGGGTTAGATTCTATCACTTTAATAAAAATAATCTTCTACAAATTCATTCATTTTGTTTTGAAATTATATAATTTAAAATATTTTTTAGATTTACCTATGTTGATAATATATGAGAGATATAACAAATCTAAACTCTATTATATGTTGCTAAAAAATTTAAGTTGCTTATAAATAATTTTATGTATTTTTATAATTAACTTGACATTGTGTATAAAAAGGTTTAAGTTACGAATGTTATAATATAAAAAATAATTTTGTTTTCAATGTTTATTTGTCAGAAGATGCTAGAATAATGTTACAATCACTAATGATTAAATTTTTCTTGATGGTTAAAATATATTGGTAAGTAAATTTATGTAAATTTATCATTGATTTTTTCTTGATAAGTAAATCAATATTTCATAAATTTATCTATAATTCTTATTAAATTTTTCTTATTTATATTAAATTATATTTTATTAAATTGTTAAAAAAATTAAGTTGTTTATGTGTTTTTATAATAAACTTGATATTGTGTATAAAAGGTTTAAGTTATGAATGTTATAATATAAAAAAATAATATTTTTTTTCAATGTGTATTTGTTAGTTTGATGTGCGAATAATGTTGCATACTAGTGATTAATTTTTTCTTGATTGGTTAAGTGATATTATGCAATTATTCTATTATGAATGCTATTTAATATAAAGAAAAATATTTCTAATATATTTTTAATGCATCTTTATATTTTATAAACAAACATTTAAAATATAAATTAAATGCAAAAGATTTGGAAATAATCGTTAATGGAAGTAATGGAAGCACCAAAATCGTTTATTTCGGGTGAAAATTGTGTACCAATTAGATTCAAAAGAATTGATTTTTGAAATATATTTTGTTATATAATTCACATCTATACATTCATAATAGATTGAAAAAATCAAATAGAAAAATTACTCGAGTTCTTGGCAAGAACTAACAATTAATAATAAATGTTAAATAGTGAAATGAAAAAAAATTAGACAAATTTACATTTTTTCTTTATAGAAATTAAGTATTAATCCGATTATGAAATATTTGCATACAGATTTAAAACATAAACCAATGCAAATGAAAAAAGAAAATTGCCATCAAATTGATAAAAAAATATTGCAAATGGAAATAGAATGTTCCCATCCAATTGTCAAATAGGAATGCCTCTTGGTGTCTACATCAATCACCTATTTAGTGAAGGCATCTAATCCAGTTGAAAGGAAATTTATAGAGAAGTTTATAACTAGACACAATAAATTACTTAGATATGAGATTAATGTGGTGAATGTAATTGTTAAAAAAAAATATTTATATAATATTAGTAGTAGTAGTAATAATAATAATATATAAACAAAATCATTTTTTAAATGCCCTGTATGCAAAAAAATAAAAAATAAATAAATAAACCAATTTTTTCCCTAATGGACTTCCACACCTCTTCCGCGTACCCATTGAAGGTGCAATTGCTGGTGCTATTAACATTTTTAAAATATAAAATCACATTCTTCTTTATGCAAAATAATGTAGAAGACAATAATTAATCTTTCAAATAATCCAAAAATAAATTAGTTTGTCATAAATGTGCGTGCCTCTGTTCGTGCCTCGCCTTCTTGAATGCTAGTGAACGTTATTTTTCAGAATAATTTTTAAAATATAACAGAATATTTAGAGCAGGTTCCGTGGTGAAGTTTTTAACCCCAGCTATTCAGGAAATTTATGTATCGGATCTGCAATTGTCCAAGCATCAGCAGAAACCCCATCTTTCACCAGTTTTACAACACCCTTGTAATAGGTTACCTGGTTAAAATTTGCTAAAATTCTGGAACTTCTAACCTGCCTCTGCTCTCTATTATAGGTATGCTTTGCAGGTTCTCAAACTGAGATTGACGAATTCCTGGGGTTAATTCCTGCTCACATATTGCTTGATGGCGGAGGGTTTTTGGCAGATCCGAAGAACATTTACCCATTGGAAGCTGCAGATATAAGTAGAGCACTGAATGAGTCCATCTTCAAACAAGCTTCCATGCTTACAAATAACCCTTGCAAAAATATCATGATACTTCAACAAATGGGTTTAGATGATTCGTTTGACTCTACTGAAATTGTTTGGGGATTCCACAGGCTATAATCATTATAATGGATCTGGAAAATTTCAGTACTTTGGTGGGTTTGGAGAAATCCATCGAGGATTTGAAGGAACTTTTGTTCAACAATGAGGTGACTATCGTTGGGATGCAGTGTATGGGAGGTGGCGCTGAAACGACATTGGCCTTGGCCCTCTGCAATGATTTTCATATTAAAGGTGAAACGGCCTTCACCTCTATGTTTCCCTGTTGTTTTTATGTGAAATATTGGGGTCTCTTCCTAGATAACATAGTTCTTTTTAGTTATCTTTTTAAAAGGTTCAGGGATATTTTATGTCTTATTGTCGTCATAGAATGTCTTTTAGTATAATCAATTGATAATATCAACTATTGTGTATCAAATTTGAAAAATCTTAATTATATCTATCAAAGACTATTATTTAACATCTTCTCCATTTTTTGGTATAGACTTACAATCTACTATA
The DNA here is from genome assembly GCA_007258455.2 of Sequoia sempervirens. NCBI lineage: Eukaryota > Viridiplantae > Streptophyta > Pinopsida > Cupressales > Cupressaceae > Sequoia > Sequoia sempervirens. The sequence goes on from VDFB02382525.1 coordinate 3,087, forward strand.
TATATATATATATATATATATATATATATATATATATATAAAGAGTGACACATTTGGGCCTCTGCCTCAATCAAATAACTAGGCTGGTTCAATAGTTATATGGGAAAATATACAATTAGTGCGTAAATATTAAACTTGTGTGCAAAATATTAGTTGCTCCAATAACAATAGATTGTTGTTTATGTAATTGATGCTTCTAGATGTCCATATGTACCCTAAATCCTTTTGAAGTGTGTGATGCTAACATTTATAGATCCATTCCATTATATCCTCTTCTATAAGCAAGCTCTCATCTTTCTACATTGTTGGGAGTGAATTAACTATTTTAGATTGTGAAAAGATAAATATTTAAATTAGAAACACTAACCCGAGATCTATTTTAGAAAACAATAATATAGTAACATTCAAGATATATAGAATACAAAACAAATTAAAAATCTTTCAAATATAACAAAAAATATTTTTTAATATAAATTACAAGTAATCGATACTTCAAAATTTGAAACAATAAAAAAATATCTTTATAAAAAAATAAATTATTAAAAAAATTAAAAATATTTAGTCTATAGGCTACATATAGTATGAGATTTGAACCTGAAACAAGTCTCACACCTGCAAACCACTGTTGTTGAGTTGTCGGAAAACAAGTTTCAGCTGTTGCTTAATGATAAACCAGCTGTCGTTTAATAGTAAAATCCTTCAAAATATCGCATAAAAGCCTCCAAAATCTCACTTATCACATAAAAATCAGATAAATATTGATTTGACAGTACATGGGAACATTCTATTTCCACTTTATTTTTTCATTTACATTGCTTTATGTTTTAAATCTGTATGCATAATAAGAATTTATTATTAAATATTTATTTTCTTTGCCTCAGAGATTTTTTAAAAACATAGAACTAAAAACTTAAATCAAAAACTAATGTTCATGAGGAATTTAATTAGCATTGCAGACAATCCCATCCACCAAACCAAAATAATTTACAGATGTCTAAGCGAACAAGGGGATTCATTGCCGCGTATTTACAGGCACTCCCTTCCAAGCTATATATAGAAACAGAAACAAACTGCTTTGGGGCGGAGAAACCATTCATTCTTTACCCACAGCAACAGGAAAATAAATAAAGCGTATTGACGTTTTACCAGGATGTCAAGTCAATCATCAAGCCAATCCAAACTGAACTGTGCTTCCACAATTTCAGCTCTTGAAGTCCTGGGATAGCAATTCTCTTGGCCTGCAAGCTGCAACCACAGTGCCAATCCAAACTGAACTGTGCTTCCACAATTTCAGCTCTCAAAGTCCTGGGATAGCAATTCTCATGGCCTGCAACCACAGTTTCCCAATCTTCCCGTCACAGATAACATGTTTCAAGGAAGCTAGTTCACAAACACTTTTAGTAGCTTCTTCAAACTATAACTCTCCCATATCAAACTCATTCAATTTCTTTAGTTGTCCTATTTCCTCTGTAAGTTCTTTCAGACCCACACATACTGAAATGTCTAGATATTCCAACTATTCAGGTTTCCAATCGACGATGGAAGCTCTTTTAAGCCCGTCACTGCCGACAACATTACAACATTAACACTCTTAGAGAGCTCAGATTTCCAAGGTCATATGGTAACTTCTGAACATGATGGCAGTTGGCAATGGACCACATCTGAGCGGAAAGCATATAGCAAATACCTAGGGACAACTCGTCTAAATCACCGCAGTGATCCATGCTAAAATCTTATAGCTTGTTTTGTCGAATGCGGATGTACTTTTGAGCTCTTCACATAAGCCTAAAGATAGCGTCTCTAAGTTCTGTAGTGCATTGCTCTGTTTTAGTACAGCTGGTGCAATCACCCTCTCCAAGAAGACACATTTGAGTTGAGTGAGCGAAGATAAAGTCTCTAGACCTTTCACTATTGCTTTCTTTCTTCCACGATTGAATGCCATGAGAAATTTGTCAAATTTCGGTTTCTTCATGGATTTCAAAAATGGATATTCACTTGCAGCAAATAGTATTACCAGAGCCTCTGCTTCCGGAAAATTCATGTCGTACCACTCGTTTTCCTCCATAGGGCCCGCGTGTACAAATCGGAAATGATCAAGTAGAGAATTCTAAAATGGACACAAATACTACTTGTTTGGGTAAGTTGTAGTCCTGTATAAGTTAAATCAGGAAGTTGCAAAAATCTATTCGTGATATGCAAACAAGAGGTTGATGATGAGACAAGTGAAGATTCATTATCCTGACAAATGCACGTAATACATCCAGAGGATTTTGAAATTTAAATTTTACATTAGTCAGTGACACCAGAGTTACTTACAGACTTACAGCAATGAACAAAATGCAATATTAACTACAGAAATTTTGCGATCTATTAAAATATATGGCCAGCAGAAATTTTGCGATCTATCAAAATATATGGCCAGTATTTCAGAAACAAGTTAGTAATTAGTGAGATCTCATCTGTGAGAAATATTGTAACCCATCTGTGTGAATAGAGACAATTTGAGCAGCAAACTGTCTGTCACAAAGCAAAGCGAGATCTCATCTCTGAGAAATATTGTAACCCGTCTGTTTGAATAGAGACAATTTGAGCATCAAACTGTCTATCACAAGCAAAGCCCATGTCCCTGGCAAATTATACTTCTTCTCGGGCATAAGTAACCACTTCCCGTAGACTATATCATCTTGGCATCCCAAATACAAAGGCCAAATCTCTCATCACATCGCACTGAGAAAAGTACAGCTCAGAGACACTTCCATGAGAAATTGCTGCTCCGCTCCTGATAAGTGCAACAACCATGTCAGCATAATGTAAAAAAATTGATTAAAAAAAAAATTACATACAAAGATAGTCAATTGGCCTGTATTGCTAGTTAAAATCAACAGATTTCGGCTTGCAAATTCCAATAAGATGACAAAGGCATCCGGTCGTTCCAGATTCCGAACATAAAGCCAAATATCTAACCAGTGTATCAGCACAGATCTCTGTGTCCTCTGGAAACGACCCCAAGTCTACAAAACATTCCCTCACTACATCATCTAAAAATCAATACTGGTCTCCAAGCATTTAAGAAGGCCTTTGTGATAATTTGATATTGGTTCCCCTTTGGAAAGCTTATTCTTTACACTCTCCCAGACCAAGTGGGGTTCCCCATGCAACGAGCTTCCAATTACCTTAAGAGCTAGTGACAGGCCTTTACATTCTGCTTGCACCTGTAACTCATGGAATGGAAGATAAAATCGGTTGCCCAAATTGGACAACAAAAACTACACATATAATTTATGCCATATTTTTTCAGATTAATTTCTATGGACCTTATAACCATCTAAAATCGGTCCTGGGTCTGTAGATCTGTAATTTAATTGCTCGGGGGACTGATTGTATAAATTGTTTTTCTCATAATGCTTGATTGAATGTTTTCACTCTTGCTTGCCCAGTCCTTATTTATTCGTGTCTAATCCAACAAAACATCAGAGGATTAATTTTGTTGTAGCAAAGGTTCCAGATTAAAAAACATAAAACGGAAAAAACTTGCATATATAAATATTACAAATTTCATCCAACTCTCAAAAACAGCTAAGAGCTCTGAGAAGGCTAAACGCCTCCTTCACTAGATTTGCAACTGCAGTGAATGGAATTGATGTCTGTCCGAATGCACATAAGCAGAAAAGGAACAGAGCATCCTCCTGTCCCAGCAAGGGCAATTTATAGAGTTGAGTAGAGGGGTTCCTAGGTGTGTATCCTGGCCCTTAAAATAGCATTTTTCCAGAATTGCTCTGGCCCAGACATCATCCAGAGTTGGCTTCAAGTCTGCTGTTTCAGATGTGTATGTGCATCTTTCACTTTTTGAAACTCAGGTTTTTCGTCCCAACAATCTTTTCTCACATTGTGTGTAAATGCCCTTCAGATTTGGGGACACTGAAACAGTGATGAAAAATACGTTGTTTCCAAAATAACCTGATATCCACAATAAACCAAGTATGTTTAGTTGGTAAATTCCTTATGCAAGAAAAGGGAACGATCAACCTCAAACTATTGCAGCCTGTCTACTGCAGACTGAAACCAGTAATTTATGGAGCCACACATTAACTCATTAGGATCAAAGAATTAGGGGTTGTTATCAAAATGAACTAGAGAATTACAGCTGGACATGCAGCTACAAGCTACTGCATCAAATCCTGAAGTAGACAGATTTATATTTATAATCTACCATATGAATCCAAAAGTAGAGTCACAGCAACCAAATTAAGTTTAAATAACTTATTTCAGAACTATCATTCCTAAAACGTAGATACAATTTGGCATAGGAGGATGTTCCAATTTCAGTAGTCTCATCTTCTCCTTAGAAAAAGGGAAAAAAATTTAAACACCCAAAATCTTGGCATATGTTGGCATTCAAGGCAGAGGCCCTAGAAATTTCAGAGAGTACCTTCCAAATAAAAGCTTAAAACAACAGGAAAACATGACCCAAATTGAAGGGAAGCCTGCCTCACCTTTAATACGAGGATCATTGCAGAGAGCCAAGACCAATGTCATTTTACCAGCAACCCCTCATACACTGCACCCCAAAGACATATACTTTACTGTTGAACAAAACCTCCTTCAAATCCCCAATGGGTTTCTCCAAACCCACAAAAATGTGAGATTTTCTCGAACCATTATAATGATTATTTCTCGTGGAATCTCCAACAAGCTCTATACAGTCAAACAAATCATCCAAACCCTTTTGTTTATGCATCATTGTATTTTGGAAAGGGTCATTTGTAAGCATGGAAGTTTGTTTGAAGATAGATTTATTCAATCCCCTACTTACATCTGTGGTGTGGAGCACCTTCAATGAAGACTCCTTCCACAACCAATTTGTTTAGTCCACTCTTCAGTCTTTTTAGGATTTTGTTCTTCTAAAAATAGCAGTTTGTCAACCACTCTGTTTTTTGTTGAACTGCTCTGATTTTAGGTTGGAGAATAAAGGAACGGTGAGGAACTATTTGCTATTTTGGGAATTAGGTTAGAAGGGAGTAAACACATGTTTTTGAGTTTTTAGAGTTAGTTTTTGAATTTTTTATATTAGAGGGGAAAAGATAGAGTTTTTGGTGGAAAGTTATGGACCTTTTTTTTTCTGGGAAATAGCAGACATTTGCTGCAGCGTACAGAGAGCTCTTCCGCTGGGTATTTTCAGCAACACATGTTTGTTAGATGGAGAGTTAGGATATATAAAACTATGCTGTTATATTGTATATCAAATCTTCTGTAACTGCTCTGTTTTTCAAATGATATTATTGAGAGTTGTATGTTCTTTTGCCTTGTTCTTTTCAGTCAGCTGCATTTGTTTTTTAAAATTAGGTGAGTTTAACAAGTTGCAAATCAGAAATGTTTGTTAGATGGAGAGTTAGGATATATAAAACTATGCTGTCATATTGTATATCAGATCTTCTGTAACTGCCCTGTTTTTCAAAGGATAAGAGTTGTATGTTCTTTTGCCTTGTTCTTTCCAGTCTGTTGCATTTGTTTTTTTTAAATTAAGTGAGTTTAACAAGTTGCAAATCAGAGATAGAGAAGTGTCTACATCATTTGGGTATCAAAGCAAACCATAATGGCCTAGAGGGGAGCCCATGTGCACAACGGAAGGAGAGGCAGGAGGAATTTGAGATGGAGGGAAATATAGATGATGAATCACTTGGAAGGTTTGAAGCCCTTGAGTGTAATATCCCTTGCCAAATCTAGCCATAAAATGTAGAAGATATGCTCAAGGAATATTGTTAAACACTTTGCACCCAACCTTTTTGCTTGCTGGTCTGAAGTTCAGTCTGATTATATTTGTTTCAAAAAGATATCAAAGTACTTTAAATGCTTGGAAATCAAAACTACAATGTATAAACTATATCCTAGATGCATCAATGACCTAATTTCATCTTTTACAATGCTCTTACATGACTTCTATATGCAAACTAATCACCTACAGCCAAGTGACATTTTGTCAAACAATTGGCATGCAACTGATATGCTGATAATAACATTTACAGCCTATTGGCATTATATCAAACAGTTGGCATACATCCTCATACAATATTCAAATGATCATTACAACCATGTAAGACTCCTCAAAAATGGTGTCCTTATTGAAATGCAATCACCTTTACAAGTTATCATAAGAATGCCAAGACTCTTGGCTTACAACATGAACCAACTTAAAATGCCAAAGTCTGATTACAATTGCCTTTCTCAATGGAGATATGATGTGTGAATGCAGTCCTATTTGTGACTCTTATTATGATTGAATTCTACAATGCAGATTATAACTGAAAATATACAAAGATTTGATATCATGAACTGATATAGAGGAACCTGGAAATGCAAGCTGCCAGTAAGGAAAAGCTCAATTCTCCTTGATGGATAAAGATTTGCCTCCAATGATTGGGCGCCTAGCTTCCTTGTCTCTTAATGATACTTCCCTGATTTTATTTGAATTTTATATGCTTCTCTTCTTGGAATCGAACCTTCACATGGGCCGCCCCTGCTCTTGTAGATCAGACCCACACAACAAATTGATGAAGCCTCAAAAGTCGTCCCAATTGCTCCTAAAATGATCTCAACCTGCTCTTAATTCAAGCGCTGCTTGGAGATGGAAGAATCGATGCAAAGAGGAATCACCATGAGCCAAATTGTGGCTTCTACAAGCTGATTTGATGACTGTGATAACTCCAATTTGCTGTTAGGAAATATCAGACCTTATACTCCTAGTCGAAATGCACAAGAGATGCCAATCAACAATGCCAAAATGATTAGCAATGGTTCCACCATTACAAATACTCCAATGTCTCCAATCGATCTATGCAAAATTGGCCAATGGCCACAAATTTTGTACCAACGAGTAGTCTGAAGTAACCTCTCCCACAGCTGCAATAATTCAGATGATATTTCACACCCTCAAAATTGTTATCAATAGGAAGTTTTTGTTTCCTATGATCAAGAACAAATCTGCAGAAACCCTTGGCTCCACAAGATGAATTAGCAAATATCAATTTCAAATCTCAATGATAGGAAATGAGCTCTTCATCTCTATTTATTCTTTTCCTCAAGAGGTCGGCCTCCTTCTAGAACTTTTCCAAGTCGGCTTCTAGAAGGAATATTATAATATTATTTTATTATTGCATTTTATAATAATATAAAATATTAATCAACTCCTAAAGTGCAATATAACATTATAATATAAAATTAAGGTTTCCAAAAATAGAAATATCCATGATGAGAATAGGAAAACCTTCATGAAGTCACGGAATGAGCCAACCAATCAATTGGGTATCTGCCAAACGACCCTCTTATCAGGCCCTATTAGCCTACGAGGATTAGGAATAGGCTAATTTCTGTAAACTCCAATGCTCATGAAAAAAGGGGACATTACAGTCTACCCTCCCTGAAATTGCTTGTCCCCAAGCAATCTCAGCAGCAAAGTACAACTCTTCTCCACCTGGATCCCAAGTAAAGATCTGTGTAATGTCCCAAACATCACCAAACGGCTCTTGTAGCACTAACACATCCTTTTGAATCAACTCAATCCCAAAACTGCGATGATAAATCTGATGCACCCATACTGTTGGAAAGCCACCACCCATTGCTTCCCGTTGTGCCACTTTGATACCTCCCATCTCCAAAACGCAACAAATCCCCAAGTCCTGAAAATAGTAATCATTATGAGAGAACAAAGTAGAAGACCTACCAAACTTAAATCACCATTTGAGATCAGAAGTAAGTCATACCAAAGCGGACTAGAACACTCCTTATTCCCCCCACCTCTCAAGGAATCCCTAATTCCTTCAAACTCTTGAGAGAGCTTGTCAGCTTCCTCTTCTTTCCTCATCAAGGAATCTGAATAGATCCCCACCAGGCTAAGAAGGGTGTCTCTTTCCGAAAGAAGGTTCAAAAAATTTGACTTTATTGTCAACATACCTTCTTTGACAACCTGCAAATCATTATGGGAACATCCTGCTCAAATCCCTTCTTGTCTTCTCTTTAACTGGACTGCCCAAAGATGCTCCTCAATCAATTTGTGCATCCTATCGTGATGAGATAATGCGGCAATAATCTCATCCTCTTTTACCTTCAACTTAGTCTCCAAGCTACGAACAACCTCCACACCATATGGTGAAGCCTCAGACTGTACTAAGTCCTTCGGTTGACCAAGCTTATCAACCTCATCACCAACATTAGGACAATGTGCATTTTCAGATTCATCCTTCATTTGAATGAGGAGTCTTCTAATGTGATCTATCCTTTTTTCCTTGCTAAGTTTATGTGATTGAACTTGTCTGTCACTTCTTGAAGGAGTTGTCTCGCATTTGTAGCCACTAACTTAGCCTCCTTGGCCTTTCTCAACCATTCTTCATTCATCCATTCGGACCTTTTAATCTCTTCAATGCCAAAATACACAAAATCGGTCCTCTTGTGCTTGATATCTTCATGTTCACCAATTGGTGTAGGGCTGCTATCAAAGGATGATATCATATCATTGGCTTGTTCATGATCACAAGCTTCCTTTTCATGAGGATGATGATGCACCATGTTGCTGTCCTCAAACAAATCCGTGATGACATTATGCTATTGTAAAATGCCTTATTCATCATGTGAAGACAAAACACTAGTGGCTGCTTCACTAAGTAGAGGATCAAATTCCACATCCTCCTTAATATCTTGGCCTTCAAATCACAATCTTTTTCTTCATCATGATAGGATGAAGTATTGCTAGACTCATCTAGTGAAGCATTACAAGAACCCATACCCTCATGTAGCTGCTCCAAAGCAACTAGTTTGTCTTCAAACACCATTTGCTCTTCTTCAACCTTGAAATCCTCCTGAAGTGTTTTGTGCCCAATTTCTTCCTCTATGCTAGTCTGATTTTTGTCCTCCCTCGGATCAGCTGTATGTTGGTCACCAACTGCTGCAAACTCATTGTAGAGGTTTCTAGATACCTCACTTGCAGAGACCTCTTGTTCCTCCTTTTCTTTTCATCTAAACATCATTAGATATCCCCTTTTAAATTCAGGATCACTCATCACAGCATACAAATTCTGCATCAATTCATACGTGGATCTATCAAAAGCCATAATGTCTTCGTTCTTCACCCAACAGGATGGCAGGAGACCGCTCTGATACCACTGTAATATCCCTTGCCAAATCTAGCCACAAAATGTAGAAGATATGCTCAAGGAATATTGTCAAACACTTTGCACCCAACCTTTTTGCTTGCTGATCTAAAGTTCAGTCTGATTATATTTGTTTCAAGAAGATATCAAAGTACTCTAAATGCTTGGAAATCAAAACTACAATGTATAAACTATATCCTAGATGCATCAATGACCTAATTTCATCTTTTGCAATGCTCTTACATGACTTCTATATGCAAACTAATCACCTACAGCCAAGTGACATTTTGTCAAACAATTGGCATGCAACTGATATGCTGATAATAACATTTACAGCCTATTGGCATTATATCAAACAGTTGGCATACATCCTCATACAATATTCAAATGATCATTACAACCATGTAAGACTCCTCAAAGATGGTGTCCTTATTGAAATGCAATCACCTTTACAAGTTATCATAAGAATGCCAAGACTCTTGGCTTACAACATGAACCAACTTAAAATGCCAAAGTCTGATTACAATTGCCTTTCTCAATGGAGATATGATGTGTGAATGCAATCCTATATGTGACTCTTATTATGACTAATTCTACAATGCAGATTATAACTGAAAATATACAAAGATTTGATATCATGAACTGATATAGAGGAACTTGGAAATGCAAGTTGCCAGTAAGGAAAAGCTCAATTCTCCTTGATGGATAAAGACTTGCCTCCAATGATTGGGCACCCAGCTTCCTTGTCTCTTAATAATACTTCCTTGGTTTTATTTGAATTTTATATGCTTCTTTTCTTGGAACCGAACCTTCACATGGGCCACCCCTGCTCTTGTGGATCAAACCCACACAACAAATTGATGAAGTCTCAAAAATTCATCCCATTGTTCTAAAATGATCTTGACTCGCTTTCTAATTCAAGCTGCTTGAGATGGAAGAATCGATGTGCAAAGAGGAATCACCATGAGTCTACCTGTGGCTTCATGCTTATCGACACCTATAAATTCCCAATTGCTTCCAGCCATTAGACCTAAGCATTCTCAACAAAATGATTAAATCAACACTAAAATGAAGCAATTTGTCTCCACCATTACAACATTCCACTGTCCTAATCATTCCAGAGTGTGGCTCCAATACGGGGCTTCAGGCCCATCAAGAAGTCTGGGGAATCCCTCTCCCTACTAAATGCACAATTGATATTTCACACCCCATCTGCCATCAATATGTAGCTATTTCCTGGCACAAGAAAGGAAAGAAACCCCACCACAAAGATGAATTATATCACCACCTCAAATCCTCATGATGGTGAAATTGAAAGCCTTAATGTTTATTCTTTTCCTCAAGAGGTCGGCCTCCTTCTAGAACTTTTCCAAGTCGGATTCTAGAAGGAATATTATAATATTATTTTATTATTGCACTTTATAATAATATAAAATATTAATCAACTCCTAAAGAGCAATATAACATTATAATATAAAATTAAGGTTTCCAATAATAGAAATATCCATGATGAGAATAGGAAAATCTTCATGAAGTCACGAAATGAGCCAACCAATCAAACTGGGTATCTGCCAAACAACCCTCTCATCAAGCCCTATTAGCCTATGAGGATTAGGAATAGGCTAATTCCTTTAAACTCCAATGCTCATGAAAAAAGGGGACATTACATTGAGGCTAGGTTGCTTCACAAGGATTCAAAGGAAGTGTAATGCCCCACCAAGGACCCATGGGACATTAACCAAGAAAGCACAAACAATTTTTTTCTTAAAACAACAATGCACAACACCAATGACACTATGGTGCCATCAAGTGCCAGTCAACTAGACATGATGCCATTGTTGCCAAACGATGTTGCACAAGTAGAAGAATTTGACACCAACCGACCACCTTATCATCTAAGGGACGCAAAAACCTTAACAAGGGTCACTAACTTGGGGTTTTAATCCTTACAAGACTCCACAACCCTAGTGGTATTGTCATGCCCCGTGAGAGAACAAGTGTAATAAAAGTGAATTATGCCCAATAATTACATAGTTGACCCTCATAATAGAATCATGGGTCTAAGAGGTGAAGTGAATGGGTTCCTTAATTAAATCGAGTTAAATATATGCAAGAGCAGCGATCAGATAATGATAGAATGGAGGCTAGAAGAAATTTATATTAAACTAATACAAGCAGTGACCATACTCAAAGGAGGTTGGCGATTTCATGGAATAATGTTAAATGAATTTAATTATTCCTAAACAGCATCATTTAGTTAAGAAGCAATTAGAATAAACAAAAGACATGTCTCTTATCAAATAAACAAAGTGGAAGGTTGTGTTCTTTGACAAATTATGGATATAAGAAGGGGCATGGTTCAAGCAAAGAGGGCATCGATTAGCATTGAAGACTTATTTGCACGCTGATATCTACAGGGAAGTGCCTGGAATAATTATTTGCACAAATAATTATCTGCATTATGTGACTATAACAGTAACGTAGTTCACAAATATTGGTATGCTATTTAGTATATATATCTGAATATATTAATTCCATGCATTTACATATTTGAATATATACTTGATAGGAGTTGTAATTCATATTGCATTATCAATCTAAATTATTAATGCCTCTATAATTCATCCATGGGAAGAAGATTTGGAAGTACTTGAAGGAGGGAGAGATTCCTTGCTAAGTAGACAAGGTGGTTGACTATCCACTCTTGGGCTTAGAAGTAGGAAAGACTCCTAGCACCCGGATTGAGGTTCCCTCTCTAATCTTCTCCAATGATTGATTACTGAGGGGATAATAGTTCAAAATCAACATTGTGAATTACTCATCTAGATCAGTACACATATATGTTAAATAATGTAGTGGATGTAACAATACTAATAATCAATTAATTATATTATATTATGAATCATTGGCTAACATTATTGCAGGGTTAAACTAGAGTCTATCAGAAGTTGTAATTTAATAAAATATGTCTCTTACTTGGAATTGCGATTTTAGGGCAGAATTCTAAGTATACCAAATAGGGGACATTGCAGGAATGAACTCCCTAAGCCAAGGTGTGACAATGGGACACTTTCATGTGGTGGCATGTATAGCAAGAAAAAAGATATAACTTTCCATTGCCGACACCTATGAACATGATCTAAAATTTAGGAGACTCACAAGACCATGGGGAACAACTTCCGTTCAAAAGGTTTTCCCTTGAGAGGTTTGGAAATACTTGTTTTTTGATGTATGGAGGGACAACAACACTCCTAGGGGACTACAGTGCCTCAAGAGGACTCCACCACCCAAGTGGGACAATAGTGCTTAGGTGCAAATGTCTCAAACTAGTGTAAATGTCATGTTCTAGCACTAGAGTCTTGAACTAGCACTGTAGTCTTTCCTAGTGTTGTAGTCCAATTCTAGCACTGGTGTCCTGGCCAATGAGAAAACCCATGGTAGGGGTTGGTCCCCAAGACATGCCAAGCATTATGGAATTACCTAGGAGAGCCTACAATGAATATTGGACTCTAAAACGCCATAAACGATGCAGTTCTCATTGAGATCCTAGGCCCTCGATCACAAGACAACTCAATACACAAAGGAGAAGGTTTCCAAGGGCTTCGTGGAACCCCCAAGAATCCAACATGTGGTTCAAGACAAGAGGGACAAGGGAAAGTGTATTCCATCCACTCCTATATCACTTAAGGGACCCTAAACAGTCCTAAGACAAGAGCAGCATCCCTTAAGAAGGGACACCTAAGATCTCACAAACCACTTAAAGTTCTGACAACACCTTTCCATTTTCTAACCACAATGTTCATTTTAAAACCCAAATAAAGAATTCCTAAGTTCATTTTAAATCCACAACATGAAAGTATAGATAGCATATAAGATGGCATGAATTCTCGACTCCAATGCCAAGACATGTAAAAATGATACAATATCGGTACCACTTAAGTGGCATATTTACAATCCATCCACAAGGGGAGGTCCAATGATTCCATTACAATATAACATGAGGACTCAAATTTCCTTTCATAAACTTTACATCTTTTGAACAAAAAGAAAATAAAAGAATGGCAAGCATTTACTCTATTTGATACAACCTTAAAGCTTTGTCCACAATCCTCTAGTCCCCAATGGTGGTTTCCACACCACCCAATTGTGTGGTACTCTTAGGTCCACCGCACCATGCTAGGAGATAGTCACAAAGGCCCAAACACACTCACACAACACACGGGGGGGTGTTACACTCACACCAAACATGGAAAATACACGAGGCATACAAGATCAAACAATGACAACATCAAAAGGGGGTACAAGTTCTCTTCAAGCACTACTCAAATGACATAAGGACTAGATCCTAGAGAGGGAATAGGGAGTGTCATCACAATAGCCTATGGTACTGGCTAAGCAGAATTGAGTACACCTCTCACAAGAGATGACATTACTCAACCATATACAACTCAACACTCCTCAAGTGGGCATGTCTTCTACACCCATACCAAGCCTTTAGAAGCACTCCAAGCATGTCGTAGGCATCGTTATTTTTGTTTATTTAATTACCCATGTGTTTCATTAGTTATCACTTGCTTAAGAGACTTCCACATGAGATATCCTCAAGCCACTTCAGGCCCTAACAAATGTTGGAAGCTACTCCCATATTACTCTCTAACAACTACATCCTAGGTTCATCATATTCCCAAAATCGAATGTGGCATGGAAAAAAAAGGAATGATTTTTTTAAATCAATGAAATTTTCAACATAGTCTTAATAGGTTTGTCTCAAAAAATCATGGAGGAGACATTCTTTCCCCCATTCCAATACCTCAAAATTCTAATTAAAAATTCAAATTTTATCAAATTTCTTTCAACACAAAAACCAAGAAATTTAAAGAAACTCCATCAAAATACCTATGCTCCCCTAATGGTGAGTATGGAATCCAAAGACCAAAGCATAATTCAAAAGAGGAGAAATGAGCAACTTACCTCAATTTTGTTGGGACAATCACACACACACAACTTGCAAAATTCCAAGAGAGAGAAATGGAGAGCACACCACAAGCATTCCCCTTCCTTTTCCTATCTAAACCAATTCAAATCCCACTCCTTTCCATTCGAATTGAGCCCAAAATTCAAATCTTCAAATTTAGCTTGGAGAGGGTTTTGAGAGAAAAATCCTTCAAAAATACCAACAATACCCAAAATTGGCTAAGTCTTTTCCTATATGTTTCAATTTTTTCCTTTTATTTATTTTACCTCTTTAATTTCAAATTAATTTGTCTTTCCCAAATGCTCCCTAAAATAGTTTAAAATCAATTAAACATTCAACCTCATTCAATTTTCAAAATTTAAATAACGATTAAATCACATACGTATGCAACTCATAAAAATATTTTTACAAAAAACTTAGAACTTAAGTAATCGTTTAAATCATGTGTATATTGGTATTTCACAACAAATTTAGATTCTCAAATCGCCCTTGATTCGGATCTGGGTCAACATAGGTCAAGCACAACATAACTCTCACTTGGATCGAGTATGATTGAGTATGGCAAGAGGGACGAGTGAGTGTGACATCCCCTGTATAAGCACCATTGGGGATAACTCAGACCTATATAATCAGGTGGAGAAATGCTCTGTACCTACACACTCAATACCCACATCAAGAATACCTGTAACATGTACATGATAGATGAAGAACAATATAACTCCTCGATGGGTACAACATCATAAAGCATAAAAAAAATCCATCCATGCAAGTACCTATATAAATGAAAACCACTAAAGAAAGTAAAGGTATAGTCCAAGCATAAACATGGTTGCATGAGCATAGTCATAATATAAGTGTCTCACAATATGCACCAAGAACCTGGTGCCAATACAAAATGATAAGACGAGAACATCTTGAATCAAAATAATTAAGTATTGATATACGAGTCCAAGTCCAAACAAGTCTATTAGAATGCAAACGTGAGAGGCATTGGTTAGAAGCCCTTGAGGCTAGGTTGCCTCATGAGGATTCAAAGGAAGAACCAAAAGATCAAAGGGGTTGGATTGGAGCTGTAGACCTCATGGAAAGGCTTATTGAAGCTATAGCCAGACAAGGAACTAGGGTTAAGGTTAATTTCCCTGATTGTAAAGGTGAACTAAATCCAAAAAAGTTCATGGATTGGATTTAAGAGTTTGAGAAATACTACGAGATGGAAGAAATTTAGGAAACTCATTCATGAAGGGTGAAAGTTCAAGGTTGCAGCATCAAAAATGAATTCTCATGTTGCTCTTTGATGGGATAATCTCTAGAATGTTAGGAGAAGAAAAGGGAAAGAGAAAATCTAAATGTAGCCAAAGTGCTTAAAACACTTGAAAAATGCATTTATGTCCTTAGATTATCAACAAAAGCTTTTTAATGAGTTTCAAAATCTTAAACAAAAGGAATCATCTAATCAAGCTTATACTGAGGAATTTTTGAGGTTGCAAATCAAGATTGATTGAAAAGATGTTGAGCATGCATTAACAAGATACATTAATGGGCTCATATCTCAACTCTAAGATGAACTGGCCTTGTTCAAAGTGAACACCATGGATGATGCATATTAGTTTTCCTTGAAAGCAAATGAAAAATTAAATAGGTGGGGGAAAATGGCAAGCGAAAGGGGTGGCAACAACTTGAGTTGAGGAAGGGGAAGTTCCTCCAAACCTACCAATGATGAAGAGCCAAAAGGTGATATGAAGCCAAATGTCCAAGGAAGGGGAGGCTTCAAAGGTAGAGGACGAGAGTTGTGTTTCAAACAAAATGCAAGTATGAAGACAAAGTGTGCAAGGTTATTGTAGATAGAGGATATATTAACCTAGTAAGTACAAAATTATTGCAAAAAATACTTGTTTGCATTCCAAAATTGAATCCTTATAAGATTTCCCAGTTAAGAAAGGATAATGGCGTGCTTGTGAATCGATCATGTATTGTTGACTTCAAAATTAGTCCTTATGGAGACAAATTGCTAATGGATGTTTGTCATTTGCTATTAGATAGACCTTTGCAATATGATAGAAATGTAGTTCAACCTAGTAGAGAAAACACCTTTAAGTTACAGCATGAGGGTAAAATCCATATCTTGAAGCCTTTTAAAGGAGAAGGAACAACTAAAATAGCAAATTTATCTTTGTTTATAGTGGGTTGGAAAGTATTTTTCAAAAGGCCAAGGGTGAGATTCATTATCCACTAACCCCCAAGAAAAGGAGATATCTTATCAACAAATATTCCCATTGGTGATGTAGAAATTATTACAACAATATTTAGATTTAACACCATCCAACCTACCAACTAGTTTTCCTCCTTCAAGAGACATTACTCATCAAATTGATCTGATTCCAAGTGCCAAACTTCCAAATCAGGCTTCTTACAAGTTGACTCCTCTAGAAAATGAGACAAATTATTGAATTATTGGAAAAAGGAATTGTAAGGAAAAGTTTGAGCCCATGTGCCACACTCACTCTACTCTCCCCCAAGAAATGAGGGAAATTGAAGTTGAAGTTTCCACATGGGATGTGTTGAAACATGGAGACTACATCATGCATAACCTTGAGGAGTTTCCAAAATGTGATTTTGAGCTTGCTGGAATATTTAGAACAGCAACAGATAATAGAAGCTCATAACTTGTTTTGCATAAAGTAATGGTAAGACAAGGGTCTAAACATTATTTCCACTTATCTAACACTCCACCTTTTGGGGTGGGAGCTGATTTGACATATGCTAATCCTTTTTTGAAATGGAATATGGAAACATTAATTGCTCCTAGACCCTTAGTTGGTGATGCTTTCATGGTTGAGTTGCAAGAAGTCAAAGGTTTCACAATCCTCCATGGGAAGTGGGAGGATGAGTTCAAGATGGATATCATATTATATGATGGTTACAAAGATCTTAGTGACTTGGAGATGCAATTTGTTGATGGAACTTGGATGATTTGCTTGAGAGGCATTCTTTTTGGAAAAGATACCTTTAATTTTGGCAAGAGGTCTTCTGATGATAGCAGAGTTGCGCAGCATAAGCATGGTGGAGTTGCTTCATTCCTTCAAATTGTGATAGAGGTCACCAACAAAGTATGTAGGAAGGTTTCGGTGACCTGAGAGATGCTCCTTGGCAAAAAATAATTCAAATTTTCAGTTTTGATTCTGCTCTTTTGTTGCAAATCAGCCACCTCATACTTTGGTTTGCTCACATTCATGTAGGATGGCAAAAATTTTCAGTCAAGGGATGGAGGAACTGCCAGTTGGAGGTTGTTTGGGAGCCTTTTTCAACCTCTTCCAAGGTGATTTTGAGCATTTCAATGATCACCATTCATGTCGTTGCAAAGCTATTGCATTTATGTAGTTGTCCTACTTCAAGGTTGCTGATTTTGATAAAATCAGATTATGAGTTGTTATTTATATGTTTGATCAGCTGCAAAATTGAGTGTTTTGGGACCACTAGACTATTGGAGTATGTTGGAAAATGGTTTTAGTCAAAAAAATTGAATACTGATGTCATCATAAGTTTGTTTGGGGTAGAAAATCAAGTGACTTATGACTAACAATTTTTTTTTGGCTTGAATACAAGTTGATTTGTGTTCTTTTAATGAGGAACAATTCATATTTTTTCCCACAACATTAATTTTGAGATGGATGACTTGTTGAGGTATGCTCATTCTCTTTCCTCTGGATTATTTGACGATACAATGATTTGGGATCCAAGAATTTGTGAGATTGGTAGATTGCTTCACAGGGAAACCACAAATGTTAGTTTGGAAATCTTCAGTTACATCAGTGTAGAGCACCAGAATCACAGGGAAGCATTCTTCAGACTCATTTGGGGTCCTAGAATTTCTTTGGATCTATCTAAGATTAATCAAGATTTAGTTGCGATCGCTTTAGGAAAAGCAATCTTGGGGAGAGAGGACTGTAATGTCCCCTTCTGGTGGTTAGACAATTCATGCACATTTAGCCAATTTCCAAGTCTTCCGGAGGCTAATTGGTTAGTTAGGGAGAACTCCAATATTCTTGAAAAAACATTTGATTAGTCTTTTAGAGCAATTGTTCTTGGGTTTGAGTTTAGTAGGTTAGTTGGACACCTTAAATGCTTTTGAAATTAATTTTTGACCTTTTGGGTGCTCTCCAAACTTTTTGGAAGAGCGGGCTATTTTTAGAAAGTCACCAAGTTGATTTCAATCATCTTTCTATGGCTTCGGTTTCATCATGGTGTGGTCAGAATTGGATTCAAATTTCAATACTTTCCACAACTTGGGTGAGTTATTAAGTTATTTAATTAATATTTCACTAATGCTGTCTAATGTTGAGAAATAATTAAAGGACAACTTAGTGTAATAGCTTGTTAGAGAGGTGATTAAATGTTTGCACATAATGAATTATCTAATTTAAAGCAAAATATTTTTTTTTGGAAAAAAGCAACAAAAAAAGGAAAACCGTTTATTTTTTTCAAAAAGCAGAGAAAAAGAAAACAAATCTTCAAAAAAGCAACAAAAAATAAAAAGTCTTTTTAAAAAAAAAAAGCTATAAAAGGAAGTGTTGGAGGCTCATTTGGTTATGCTGAAGATTGCACATATCATTATCAAGGTTTCCAGGAGATTGGTACTGGTACTAGTATGGGAGATTGGAACTGGTATGACTTTTTTTGAAAATAGGAGACAGGGGTACTTTGAGACGCCATCTTTTTTTAATAAAAATATAATTTAATAAATTAATAATTTATAGAAAAAATCATGACATTGAACTTTCAAAACAAGAGCAGTGGTAAAGTTTAACAATGAACATTAACTGATAGTTGAAATTGAAAAATGGAGCAGAGCGGAGCTAAGTGCGGGAATGGGTGCGCTTATGGTTTTTTGAAATTTGAAGGCATTGACAAGGGAAAAGATGCAAATTCTGATGGTGATGGTGAGTTCCTGGAGGTTGCAAATGTTGTGCTATGGCCTTTGCTGGAGTTTCTTGTGCTTGATGGGTTGTGGCTCGTGCATTTTTTTGTGGAAACTGTTCTTGGTGGCCCTCTGGTCGCTCACTCCTCTGGTGGCTAGGTCAGGTTTGTTTCGATGGGCTTCCCATTGTTCGAGTTCCCTGTTCTTCCCTTGCTGCGCGACTGAGGGTTGTTCTGCTCTTTCACAAGCCCCCATGGGTTTGTGGCGATGGTGGGTTTTTACCTTGTCTTCACTTCTGCATTGTTGGGGCTGTCATTGTTCTGCTTCTTTGCAGTAGTCTTGTTCTTACCCCGTGTTTCCTTTTTCCACATTTGGTGGTCTCTGGATTCGTGGTGTTGTTTGCTTTGGGTATGCCCTGGGTTATTCTTGCTTTATGTGAGTTGCTTTGTTGCTCCTGGGTCTTGCAGTTGTTTTTTCATGCTCCCATGGGTTCCACAGACTCTATGGTGGTTTTGAGATCATTTTTTGGAATTTCTTTGGAGCTTTCTGCTTTTGAAGGAGTTTCTATACGGTTTTCTATCTTGGCCTTGGTGGTTTGGGGTCTATTGATCTATTGGGCTACTTTGCCTGAAGTGAGGGTTGTGGTGGATCCTGTCAGAACTGTTACTGTTGCTCCTTTGTGGGGATGGTTCCCTAGTTTTGTGAAGCTGCACATTGTTGACCTCCTTTTGCAGAGGTGTGTAGTGGGAACTTTCCTAAAAGCTCCTTTGTTCCTTTGGTGGTTTTGGAGACCCTGCCTTATGTCGATTGGGGGGGTAGGGAGGGGGTTTGTGCTTCAGAATGGCTTCTTGGTTGGTGGAAGTGGTTGTTTTGGCGGTTGTGTTTGGTTGGGGAGGGGGTTCTACCCTGTTGGGGTGTTGTTTGCTTCTCTCTCTTACCTGCTACCGTGGTGTGGCTTGGAGTTGCCTGGTTCCCATTGTGGGTTTTTTTTTGCCTTGAAGGGTTCCTGCGTGGCTTGCAGTGGTCTTCTATTTTGGGGGTTCATAGACCTAACTCACACCTCGCCCCATTGCAAATGGGGACCCTTGACGCCTTTTAGGTTTTTTCTTTCGCGCGCCTCATTTTGCTTCCTCCTCATTGGGGGTTTTAAGTCTGCATTTTGAACGGCCACCCGAGTCGAGCCGGCGAATTTTAGTCCGATCAATGTACAAACGTCACCATTGTGCTTAGAAGGCCTGGGAGACGAAGATCGACTGTCGTTTCGGTCGATTCTGACACTTCCAAATTTTTAGGGTTTCTCACCCCGGGCCCCTATTTTTTAGGACCTACTTTTTTGGCACTTTTGGGCAATTCTGGGATCCCTATTTTTTAGGGTCTATTTTTAGAAAGTTGCTATTTTTGGAAAATTTCTATTTTTAGAAAGTTTCTATTTTTAGAAGGGCCACGAGTTTCGAAAACGCACTCAGAAGTTCGAAACAAGCAACGAAACTCTCAGAAAATCGATTCAAAGTTTTTTTGAAATTTTGGTCAAAAATCTGGAAAATCACAAAAAAAAGGTTCAAAAATCTGGAAAATCTGTTAAAAAATGGTGAGAAATTCTGGAAATTCATCAGAGAAATCTGGTAAAAGCACTAAAATGGTGAAGAAATCTGAACATTCATGAAGAAATCTGCAAGAAGTTCATCAAATTCGTCAAGAAAATCTGAGCACAGTCATGGAGAAAACTGATAAATTCGCCTAAGGCAGAGGAAATGAATGGTAAGAAGCTTCAGCCAACATGTCAATAGCCTAAAAATCTGATCAATGGCATGAAAATCTGGGCAATGGCAATGAAATCTGTCAAGTCCGCCTTTGGAGATGGCATAAAAATCTGAGCAATGGACAGTACCAAGCTGAAGTCCGCCCTGGGAAACAGAAGAAAATGTCTAAGGCAAAAGGTAAATGGTCAGGTCCAAGCTGAAGTCCGCCCTAGTCTTGGCCAACCAAGGCATGAAGTCCGCCCCAGCCAAGAAGGAACATGGCAACAGATTCAAGGAAGTCCGCCTTGAATATTGAGCAATGGCCAAGGATATGGTGAAGTCCGCCCTTGTAAGTGGCATGGAAAACATGCAAGTCCGCCCTCCAACCAAGTCCAATGGCGAAGAAAATGTCAAAGTCCGCCCTAGGTAGTCCCAAGTCAAAATGGAAGTGGCAGAGAAAATGTTGAAGTCCGCCCAAGTCAAGTGGCAAGCATAAGCCCAAAGTCCGCCCTAGGCATGAAAAGAGTGGCAAGAAAGAAGCTGAAGTCCGCCCTCCAATATGGCTAGAAAGAGTATGAAGTCCGCCCAAAGCAAAATAAGATAAATTTGGCTAAGGCATGGACAAAGACAAGTTAAAGTGGCCAAAAACAAGCTGAAGTCCGCCTTAGGGAAGAGGAAAATGCCTAAAGCAAAGAGTTAAATGGCAAACAAAGAAGGAAAGTCCGCCATAAGCAAGGTTAAAATGGCCAAAGAACCAACCAAGTCCGCCCTTGCCAAGGAGTAAAGTGGCTACAAAATGTGAGAAGTCCGCCTAAGATGAAAGGAAAGAAAAAATGGCTAAGGCACAAATGGCAAAGAAAATGCCAAAGTCCGCCATATATTGGGAGTATAAAATTTAAAATTTCCCTAAGTCCAAACCTCTGAAAAATGAAAATATACATGGCACTTGAAGATTCGCCCAAGAAAATATGAAGAAAAATCTTCGCCATGGCTAGAAAAATTGAGCAAATGGACAAAATAAAATTGGATTTGTCAAGGAAAATTTGTGAAAAATCGAGTTATGGATGAAAAATACCGGACATGGCGAAAGAATTTTGGGACAAAAGACAAGTCATGGCTAGGAAATTATTGGACATGGCTAAGAAAAAGTTGGACGTGACTAGAAAAATGTCAGACAAGAAATATTTTATGGCCAAATAAAATTGGACATGGCCAAATATTTTTGGAAAACGATCAAAAAATCATGGACATATCGAGTTGAATGTTGAAGATTATGGCAAGAAAAATTGGAAAAATGAAAAAACGCCTAAGGCATTGGCAAAGAAATTTTTGAAAAAATCAAAAAATAAATTGCCAACAAAACGAACGGGTTGGAATGTACACATAAAATAATTATTTTAATTATTTTAATATTTTATTTCCAACACCAAAAAGGGATAAGTCATGAAAATTTCGAAAATGGAAAGAGAGAAAAAGAGCCTTGTTGGACTGTGAATAAAACTAGAAACTTTCCCGGACGAAGTTGTTAAAGATAGAACTTGCCATTCAGAAACAAAGTGAAAGAATGAGTTCGAACTCGATTCAAAGGAAACTTTGCAAATATGCTAAAATGATCGATCCTCTCACTTCTATAAGTGATTTCGTTTTTCATTTGTGTACTCACTCAATTTTGAGAAGGAAAGTTGTGAGAGAAAAGTGTTTAAGGCAAAAGGTTGAAAGAATTTGCAGCTAAGTGAAAGAAATATTCTGTTATCAGCTTGCATTGCAATCGCAATCACGTTTCCAAGGCAGATTTTTTCTTGTCCATTTCATGTTAACATGAAGCTTCACCATCTATTTTCATTCCAGCTTGTTATTTTTCGTGAAGTCTAATTTGATTACCAGCTGGAATGTTCTTTCAAATTGAATCTAATATCGAATTCTGATTTTCCTTATTTCTTTCTCTTGCATATCTATTTTTTCGAAACAGCCAAGATGAAATTCGCAAGCAAAGGTGTCCAAACTCAATCGAAGATCAAGTCCAAGTGGGAGCACGTTCTTGACACAGACCTTGGCCATGTTGATCTTGAAGATTTCCGAAAGAGAATGTATGGAACTGACGGACGTCTGCCAACGCCAATCGCCATGAGGATGATGCGAAACGGAATCGTCCATGCAGCTGGATTTCCACCAGCAAAAGAATGTCCTGAGTTGATGGTAGAGTGTGCACTTCATTACAACGCACAAGACCGACAGATTGAAGCTCCTGACGGGAGAGTCCTTGCTTACTTGTCCGAGCCAGCAATCCAGGAGACTTTTGGCATTCCAGTATACAACCGTACATCCTACCGCAGCAAACAAGATACATTCAAACTTTATCAAAGTCAGAAGGATCTGTGTGCATCGAACATAAACAAAAATTGGTTATTAAAACCAAAGCCTACTGCAAGCAAGATGCCGAAAAAGTTGATCAGAACTCACTTCAAAGAAGAATATGGTGATATTGTTCTGTTACTTAACAGAATGGTAGGCAGTGCTCACGGTGCCCCTTTCGAAGAATGGATGTATTATTTTATTGATGAGATAATCACTGGAGTCAAAATGTTTAATTGGTCCAGGATGATCAGTGACAGCCTGCATGAACAGTTGGTCAACTTTGAACAGACCAAAGTTTTCCATATGAGCTCTTACATTGTATATTCATTGGCAAGATATTATAAATATCCTGGCTTGACATGCAAAGGCGTGGTCGGCAACGGCGAGGGGAAATTCAAAGTCTACGACTGCTATCCACAGCTGCAGCTGAAAGAGAAGTCCCATTTCCGGAGGGCTCACGATGCATTTTTGATGTATATCACCAGGCTTCTTCAAGGCGGAACGCACCAAAGACTCGCATGAGGCCAAGAGCTTGATCAGTCGTTATGGATTCTGGTTTATTCAATATCCCAAGTTCACCTACATCAGAATCCAAGGATTTTCCGGAAATCCTTATAGGCTGCCTGTCTACCCGACAAATAGGATGGTATTGTTGGAAGTGCTAAGACAGTTAGAAACTTATCAGAACATCCAAAGGCCTAAGCAGAAAGTTGTCGTCACCTTTCCGTTTTTCATCGGCAACATGGAGGAGTCATGCCCGACAGCCCAAGCAGCAGAGGTTGCTCGACTGGAGATTCAACAGTATCCTTTTATATCATACAAAGCCAGAAGCAACTTCGATCCATTCCATCACGTCAAAACTGTGGACGGAGAAAGATATAAACATCGGGTTGACCTAGAGGACTTTTGGGCCAACGCGGCCGATGAATTTGATGTAAGGAGGAGGTTATGGTCAAGGTTTCCCCTGAGCATGATAAGGGCGACATAGCTCTTCAAAATACCTGACCAACTGCAAGATGACGGAATATATGTGCAGCCAGGCTTCAAGGAAAATGAGCCACTACCTCCTATAAAATGGTTCAAGCCTAAGATGGGTGATCTAGCCACTTTGATGCGCCCTGTTTTCAAGTACTCTCAGTGGTGGATAGATCGTCAAGTAGAAGTGTTAAAACAGAGAAAGGTGCAATTTACCTACGAGTTGATGGGAGACACTGAGTCATGTTCTTCAAATGCCGGTGCATCTCATGCGGATGGACAAGCAGATGCTGCCAACTCCAAGAAGAGGAAGGAAGCCGATAAATCTGCAATACAAGACAAAGGTAAAGAGATGGATGAAGGGCCCTTCACGGAAGAAACACAAGTCCAGACCCCTCCAGTCGGCTACTTCCCAGAACATAGAGGAGATGCTTGCCTTAGATAGAGAATCCTTGGAAAATGCCATGACCCCGTCTCCATTTGAAAATATAGAGCCAATTCAAATAGACGATGACGATCAACCCTCTCCGGCAAGCACAGAGATCTTGGAATCGGGTAACGACACAGACATCGAGGATGGAGAATTTGAGGAAGGAATGATTTCCGCCCTCAAAGGCATTCAAGAGGACCCATCCGTCCAGGAAATCCATGATATGCAGTTAGTCCAAGAAATTCAAAGTATGCCGTAAATTCAGGAAGAGCATGAAATGCAGGACATGCAGGACGTCCAAAATCAAGAGGACATGATTGAACAGCCAACAGTACCAGAGTGGCTGAGAGAAAGATTGAAAAGAAAAGCGCTAGTGGAGGTCTCTGAGGAGGACAATGACACAGATTTTCTGGCCAGATTAGAACAAACTGCCCCAAGGAAGAAGGCCAAAAAGTTCTCAACCATTCAGAGGGATGAAGCTGGAAATCGCGCGGTGCAAATTGCAGTGCCTACGGCCTACAAGTTTCAAGACGAGATTGCTCCTGAGGAATATGCTATCGCGACTGTCGACATGGGTCCAGCAACAAAAGAACAGGAAGTCGAAGACTTGGATAATTCCGTGGCCACCATCAAAGCCAGATTAGAAAAGGAAGTTGCCAAGAAAAAGGAGTACAAGAAAGAAATCCAGTGCCTAAAGGACTACATCCAGCACTTGACAAAGCCACTAAATGAAGGTGAACAAGTGGCGCCTTTACCTCCGAATGCCTCACAGGAACCAGATGCAAATTTTGAAGAAGAGTTGACAACAGCGAGGGAAGCTAAAAGCTGGATGGTTGGAAGGAAAGAAGAAGCATTGGTGTTTGCAGAAAAGTTGGCACATATAAATGAACAGGCTTCCTTCATGCTTTCACGAGTTGCAGATCTTGCAGAGTCATGGAGCAGTCTTGAGGATATTCAGGGCAGGATCATCCCATACATCCGGGAACTGAAGGGCATTTCAAAGCAACAGTTGATCGAAGATAAGGTTATTGAGGCTGGGGTAGCTTACGACTTCGACGGATGGTACTATGCCTTAATCTCAAGGAAAGGAGTCCTCGAAAAGGTGAAGCAAGACAGTGGTAGGATTGAAGAACAAGTAAGAGAAATTCAAGGTAAAATCTATGAGATGGCCGCAAATATGCTAAACAAGGAGATTGTCCGAAGGAAACACTTGCGGTCAAGGATTCTGAAGGAGCAAGTACAAAAAGTTTTCTCCACCACCGGGCCGATTATGAAGGAAGGCTTCACCAAAGTGTTCGAATTCATGGCCATCAGAAGTTCTTTCATGCTACAAGAGCCAATATGGGCGAATGTGTTTGCAGAGTGTGCAGAGAACCTGGATTTGCTGGAGTACAACATTAGCGTGCTGCCCGACATTGCTATGGAGGAGGTCGACCTGATAGTGTCTAGGTTCGCCGAATGGGAGGCTGCACAAGTGGATAAGGATGACACTCCAGTTGTCTAGTGTTCTCTTCAGTTAACTGATTGTGGTTTTGGAAACCCTAATTAGGGTTTTGTTCTGATTAATCTTGGCCATTGATCTTGAATCAATCTCGGCCGTTCTTTGTAATTTGAAAAACTATATAAACCCCCCTCCTCACTCTCTCATTCTCATTAGAAATTGATTAGAAATTAGAGAATCAGATAAGGCTTAGAAGTTAGAGTTAGAGCAGATTTGAGATAGATTGTAGAAATAAAGAGAGAGTTGTATGAGATTGTTGTGAAAACACTACTTTAATAATGAAGTTCAAATGCATGAGGTGCCTTGAATACTTGATTGTTGAATAGTTGCATGGTCGCATATTTTCTTTCTCTCTTAGTAGATTTGAATTAAAATGTATGTTAGAAGAATGATTGATTGATAACGGAGATTAGTGGAACCGAGCTCATACTTTCTTTGGGTGGATGATTTCACTCAATGTGCAAAGTTAGACTGAGCTTTACTGTGGATGCTTAACTTCTGTTTTAATAATTGTTGTTCGATCTGATGGCAATTATTTATCACGTGAAAATCACAAGCACATTCCTAGAAGATTGCACTTGCTCTGCGTAGTTGTCGTTAAACGTGGCGAAACAGAGTACAGTTTATTTGGTTTCACTTAGTCTTCGTCTTCTCTTGATTTCTTAGGAGTAGTATAGAGTCTCTAAACCCTAAATCTTTTTCACTTTTTTTTATAAAATCAAAAAATCCAAAATGGTACTGCATTTATGTCTCTCCTTTTTCGAATAACTTGCAAAATCTTACTTGTGCCCACAGCAAATCACATCCATACCACAGAGCCTATCCGCGTTCATCTTAAACATTGGAATTACCCTATGAACTCACTTGCAATCTTAGCATAGGAAGTAGTTTTTCAAGAGAGAATAGAGCGTCTGTAACACTTTGTTCTAAAATGTTTTGTGTGTCATAAAACATGCAACAACAGGTTCCCTTGGTTTATTGGTTGCCCTTTGTGGTGGATGGTGCTTTTTTCTGACGAAAGAGTTGATGGTTATACTGTGTTGTGGGCTGATCTTATTGTTGGATGGGAGGTTGGTGTTGTCCATCCTATTGTTCCTTCGGTCTGGTCGCCTTGGGAGGAGGTGTTTTCCTGTTTTGCTGGAGTTCTTGCTTGCTACCATGTTCTACAATTGTTGTATTCAATAGAGGTGAATATTACTCCTCTTAAGGTGGAGCCCTCTGCTATTGAGGTGGAGCTGGAGATTGTAGAGATGGTGGGAAGTGCTTCTCTCCTTGGTTGGTCTCTATCGAGGTGGTGCGTGCTTGCTCTGGAGGGAGGTTTCTTCGGTAGTTATGGTCCCAACTTCTTCCTCTCCTATAGAGGGGAGCCCCATCCTTTTGAGGTGGTTTCAAGGTTGGTGTTTGGATGGTTGGTGCAATTTGAAGAACGTATCTCTATAACAATTTGTGACTCTTACCCCTCTTTTGGTGGAAGTCCGTTAGGCTTAGTTTTGACTAATTTGAGCGGAAGGTCTGCCGCAGTCCAACTGCTGCAAGTGGTTTGTGACTTGGTTGTTTCAGGCAGTCTTTTAGGACTTATGTTATGGGTTGTTTCTTGGCTCAAGGCCTTTACTATACTTGACTTAGGACTGTTGTTTGTCCTAAGGGTTCTGTAGTTTCTGGTTTGGTGCTTGGAACAAGTTGTTAGTTTGTCTTTGTCTTAGGACCATTGTTGGTTTTGAGTGTGCTATCTCTCCTAGTTATCTGGTGACCAGGTGACCAGGTGGTGTTTGTTTCTGCTATATTTTTGGGGTATTTCCGTTGGTGCTATTTCTTTGTTTAGTTGGCAAAGTTTGAGACTTTGTTGTTTGGAAGTGTCATTTTCTTAGCTCTGTAAAAGGTTCTTGGTCCTTTCAAAACCTTACTTACCTTATAAAAAACAATGAACATTAACTTTAAAGTTTAAATACACAAATGTCATTGTGTTAAAGAGTCAAAGAGTTAATACTTCATAGTTCACATTTGACATTACATATTTAATATTCAATTACATATTGAAATTCAAAAATGTTGATAGTTTGATAGGTTGATACACAAACAAAAAACAAAAATCAGAAATCTATCATCTACACTTCTACGTCATGATCATCCATATCAAGGTCCTCAGCTATGATGCTCTCCAAATACTCATCACTCTCAAACTCAGGTTCCTCTACTGGTAGTAGAACTGGGGGTAAATCACTAAGGCCATTTGCTTCAACCACTTCATCCACCATGGCTGCAACTTCTCCTTCAGGTGAAATTTGGTCCCATTTTGGTGAAGGACACTCCTTGTACCCAGGATCTACATGAGAGAGAAGACAAAGTGAGCTATGAATGTACACCAAGTTCTCTTCTTTCTTTGACCCTAATCGGTTCCTCTTTAGTGAATGAAAACCATAAGTACTCCAATTTCTCTCACAAGATGAAGAGTTGGCTACTTGTGAGAGTAATCTTATAGCAAATGATTTTAATTTAGGGGGTTCACCTCCATGGTTCCACCACCACTCTATAGGTTCTTTCTTTGCTTGCATATCATATAAAGCTTCCACGGAAGAAAAATCACCATGCCCACATGAAAATTTATTCCATTGATTCCTCATAATTGAAGCTTCCTCACCTCAGCCATAAATCTTTTTTGTTGCAGCCCAAAATCCCTTCATTACCTCTCTATCCTCATATGGAGGCCTCTTATTGGTCACTTGTAGATTATGCCATTTAGGATTTAAGGCATAGGTAGCACAATGAAGGGGTGTGTTAAGTGTGTTCCATCTTCTATGTAACTTTTCTTTCAATCAAAGGATATAGAGAAAGATCTTTTGCATCTGTTATTTTCTTGACTCTTTCACACATGGAATCTATTTCTTCATAAATTCTCTCAAACATGGCTTGTATGAATTTGCAAATTTGATCACCTCACATATGGGCTTAATAAAGTCCACAAAAAATTTAACATCAGCCCAAAAATGGTTATCAAGGACCATACCTCTCACCTCAACTGTAGTATTTGATGTAGATTTCCTCCAAGCTGCCCATGCATCACTAACTACTATGG
This sequence comes from Sequoia sempervirens, assembly GCA_007258455.2. Classification (NCBI taxonomy): domain Eukaryota; kingdom Viridiplantae; phylum Streptophyta; class Pinopsida; order Cupressales; family Cupressaceae; genus Sequoia; species Sequoia sempervirens. The sequence goes on from VDFB02382525.1 coordinate 32,190, forward strand.
AACATAAAGCTCCTTTGACTCACAAAATGGTCAAGAAGAACAAAATAAGAAGCAAACCGTGTATCAGCTAGTTTGAGAAGTTCCACCTTGGAAAATTTTCGATAAATGGCTTGTGTGTGGTGATGGTTACGTATGAACATTTGTATTTTTCTACCCTTTTATAAGAGATCTCAAATCCACTAGAACTTGCTAATATCTTTGAGTGCATTATTCAACAAATGCACACAACATGGTGTCCAAAATATATGCTTGTACTTGTTTTGCACCAACATGCCTACTGCTTTACAAACAGGGGCACATCCGTAACAATTTGGACTGCATGTGATGCCCCCACCTCCTCAATGCCATCACATAGCTGGTTAAGAAGAAACTTTGTATTTTTTCTTGCCTTGAACAATCTATTGCCTTCAAAAAATAAGGTCCTTTGTTGCATGTTACCATGATATTAAGTAGTGGACAATTTCTAGCGTCTATCCACCCATCCATGCTGATACTGCATCCTTTTGTAGCCCACACTCTTTTCATTGGTGTAGTTTGTTGCTCTAATTGAATTTTTTTTAATCAATTAGAGTAGTGCGAATCTTTTCATACCTAAGTGATTTATACCCGGCTAGTCCATTAATGATAGCTTTGACCATCTCTCTATAGAAAAGTGAGCGAGAAAAATTAAGCAGTATTCCATTTGCATAAAAGAAGCGTGCAATCACTGCATCAACCACTTTTTGACCTTGCACATCAAATAATCTTCCAATGGGGTTTGAGCTACCAATGTGTGGTCTCTTGCGAGAACATTTTGCTAGTACATGCCTCTCTATTTTGATTTTGAGTTGCAACAGTTGCCCCTGTCGTTGAAACATGAGAGCTCAAATTAGAAACTTTCCCATCAGCCCTTTCTTGATCCTTCACATCATCATATCATTGTACCTCATTTGGACAAGGATTAACACCTTTTCTAGGTATGTGAAGGAAATGAGCCCTCACCCTCGTGTAAGTACCTTGCCATGACATTTGACAAAAATTACATGTGATCGTGGTTGTTCCACTTGAACCCTTCGGCCCTAGAACACGATCACAATACTTCCACAATGGGTACAAGCCTTGTTTTCCCCCACTTGACATTCTACACAAAAAAATAAAAAATTATTAACAACATATCGGATATCCATATCACTTTATTTAAATTATTACTAGGAAACTTCAAACTTCAGTCCATTTAGTTAAAAAAGAGACACCTTAGCATTCCATAAAGAAATGTGGCATAAGAAATGCAGCTTTGGGTTAGGCAATTTGGGATAAGAAATGTTTTTGATGCAATGGCAGGCGCTTAAAGAAAAACATTGCTTTGTTTTCCTACACTTGCATTATTATTTTGAAGGGTAGTTTTTTATTAAAAATAAAAGTACATAGAATGGCGGCTATGTCCTTTTGATGTTTTGGTTTTACAACTCTATGAAGGAAAGGTATGTAGTGTATTGTGTAACTGTGTACACAATCTTAGACAATATTTTTAACATTCAAGCTTCTTTTTCATATTTTAATAATTTTGTTATTTAGGTTAATATCATTATAGAATTATAGATGTATGTAACTTGTAAATTTTAAAATAATAAATTGCATCAATGAGGAAAGGGATTTTTAGTATTTTACTTACTTTTTATTCATTTAACATGAGGCATAAGTCATAACTAATAACAAAAAAATTTGAATGTTGTATCGTGAGGCTTCAATCTTCACATTTTCACAGGCAATCAAAATCTCTATTCAAAGTTGTATCGTGACGAAATACCTGGTGGTAGCTGGCAATCTGGCGCTGTTTCAATCACAGAAATGATGGGTTTTGATATGGAGCGCACCTCCTCCACAAAAGTTGTGTCTCCTCTTTATTGTTTGAATGCAAAAGTCACGGCTTCCCTTTATCATTTGAATGCAGAAGTCGACGAATGAGCATTTTTTTTAAGTTTTAACTTGTGTTCCATAGGGATGCATCCCTTCCCTAAACCCTACGTCCCTGTCCCCTATGGCGTTTCGGGGATAGGGGGACATTAGGGGACATCCCCCAGGCATCCCCTCTGATTTTTGATAACTAGGAAACGACAAGAAATGCATCCCCAAAAAAGGGGAAGGTTGCAAAATGAAATTGGACGCCTAGGTATCCCCGAAACAACTAGGGGACGGCTAGGAGTCCGCCAATTGTATCAGAAATTCCCACGCATCACCCATGGCATCAAAGTTAAAAATCATAGTTGTCAGGAGACGCGTCTCCCCCCCTCTGAGATGTGTCTCGGAGACGGAGACGTGTCTCCGACACCACACCAGTACCCAGAGACATTTTTTTGCGTTCGAAAACTTCTCAAAAGTCTCCCACCGTCTCCCATGTCTCTAGATCCAAAAAAAGCGCGTCTGCCCTGAAGTCTCCCGCGTCTCCCATGAAGTATCCTGCATTTTAAAGGCAAAACATAAAGAAAATACCTCAAACGTGATTTTTTAGAGTGATCCATCATTTAGCACGCAACTTGAGGAGACTGGAGAGGGCGATGACACTGAGGAGTGAAGACTAAACCAGTAACTAGTAAGTCATATCAGTTTGAAACTTTGAGTTACAGTGTTTTTAAAATTTATTTTTTCCAACTCTTTCATGCTTATCCGTCTCTACTCTCCAACTCTCATGTGCTTGGTGAATGTGAAACACTGAAATGGCGACTGAAATGTCTGTTTCTTTTTTTATTTTCATTTTTCATAGCCTATTTTTTCATATTGTTTTGAAAGTTCAATGTCATTATATTTTAAGATTTTCTATATATTGTTAATTTTTATATTAAAAAAAATATGGCATCTCCAAGTACCCCCGTCTCCTATTTTCAAAAAGTGCCATACCGGTACCGGTACCAGTCTCCCGTACCAGTACCAGTACCAATCTCGCGGCAACTATGTTAAAAATGCTTAGATTTTTGTTAGATTAAATATAAATTACTTTTATTTTTTATTTTTGTCTAGTCGTTTTAATCACCAAGTGATTTTTGTGAATGGTAAAAGACTCAAAGTTAAAGAAAATAGTTTTTTAATCCCCATTCAAAAGGTTTTCCAAGTGAAACATTATAAATTATAATTTAATAAGTACAAGTTTATAACATATAAACTTATAAGTATAATTTATTAAATTATAATTTAATAATTTATAAGTATAAGAAAGGAATTACAAGTATATGAATAAGTAAAAGCAATTGGGAATGGTTGGGTTTCCTTTGGATGATCCACTTTAGGCAGAGAGTGATAGTGACACAGATAGTGCTTTTGATATTGATAGCTCAAATGAGGCATAGTGTCATAGATTGAGTCATTGACAAATTGTTGTATTTAAAGTTTGAGACTTTGGTCTTTGAGTTATTTAACTTTAGTTTTAAAACTTGAACAAAATGCTTTTATATTTAATAGTTAAGTTATTGCTGTTAGTGTTTACCTTTATACTTTATATTGCTGTGATACTGCTATTATATTGCTGCTATACTGCTGTTATACTAATGTTATACTCTTATCTATGGAAATATTGTCATATTGATATTGTTGCACATATTTGATATTTCAAATTGCTCTATTTCTCTCTTTATATATAATATATATTTTAAAATTCACACACACACACACACACACACACACATATATATATATGTTTTGAAAAATTCATTTATCGTCGTCCCCTCGCTATCCCCAAAAATCGGCCCTTGGGCTGCCGTCTCTGAAACATGTCCCCTATCATCCTCCCGTCCCTGTCCTCAAAACGCCGTGGAACACAGGTTTTAACATTTAAGTTTTTAACTTTTAATGTTTTTAGAAAAAAAAGGTTTTCATTTCAGGAGACACCATTTTTAGTTTGGGAGACCTGCAAAAGGGGGTGTCTATGGGCATGTCTCCAGTATTGGAGACGCATCCCAGGGGGCCGGAGATGCATCTCCCGATAACCTTGATTATTATGTTGTTGGATTGAACTTGCGAGCTCTCCCAAAAATTGTTTGAGGACAAAAAACCTCATTTGATTCCTAGTTTAGGATTTGAATGATAATCCCTAGCTAGTGAAGTGGTTCTATTCAGGAATCACATTGTGCTTCAACGGAGTTTTAGTTCCAGGGTTTCAAAAAAGAAGATAATTCAAAGTATTTTGATTGCAGATTTTGGGATTTATGTTTGATGAATGTTTGCAGAGATTTTGGATGTGGTCAAGAGGTGATATTTGGTGGTTGGATGGAGTTTGATGATTCATCATGGCTGTTTTGACCTACAATAGTTGTATATCAAACCCTGCAACAACATTCCTTGTCATAACAGACTTGACACTACACATACAACAGTCTGTCTAGTGATATTTAGACCTGCAATGTCCTTAGGCTTTTGTGTTGTTGGATGAAGGGCATTGCATTGGGAACTACTTATAGTAGACCATGTTGCCCTTTGATGAACTAGGTATGCATTCTTTGTGATTTCTGAGCAATCAACTTGCTGATTTGATGTATGTCAGACCTGTACAAGCTTAAAACTTTGACATCAGACTGTTGTAGCATCTTTGTAGAGCTTTGGGGGTGTTTGTTTATGAGGTTTTAAGTGCTCTTTCCATGTAGAAAGTGTTTGTTGGTGTTTGGGAATGAAATGATGGTTATTTTTTAGTGAAATCCTTCGCTGTCTAGCACTGAAACAGCAAGTTACAGAGGATACCAGACCTGCAACTTTCACCATTTGCATCTGTTTAAGGTATATCTCTTGTTGAGAACTTGATTTCACCAAATTACATAATATTTGGCAACATTTGGGGATATTACAACAATTTATATTGTATCAACATTGTTAATCTTTATTAGCACTTTATGACAATGAATATATCATTGTTTGACATATTTATGTTGAGCTAAATATGCTTATTGACTTAATGTTGTAAGTGTTTTGGATGGTCATACCGCCAAAGTCATTCCTTTCTTACACCTTGGATTGTAACACTAGATGGTAGTACCACCAACAACTTGCTCTTGTTATTTGTTGATGCTTACCCCACTGAACAAGTGACTTGTAGCACTCACTCACCACTTGAAAGTGGAAGAGTTGTTCTCATCTCGTTGTATTCACTCACCATTGAAAAGTGGAAAAGTTTCTCTTTTGTTGTACTTACTCACCACTGAAAAGTGGAAGAGCTGCTTGCATTTTCATTATTGTATAAGATTTCCTACTGAAAAGTAGAAGTGGTGGCTATCCCCATTGAAAAAGTGGATACTACTTTCAGCTGCTTATTTTCAAAAGAATTTGTAATCCTAAACACTGTATGCTCTCACCTCGCCCACACTAGGAACTTGGTGATCAAAAAGTGAAAAAAACATTTCTTAGCATTCCATTCTGTTTTGAGGTAACAAGTTTCAAAAAAAATTTGGGGTTGTTCATTACATCTTCCTCCTCCATGGGACTGGAGTGAAATAAATTTTCTATTTTTGTAACCATGTTAAGTAGAAATCTTGTTGCTGCCATCAAAGGTGGAAGCATTCAACTTACATACTCTTTGTTGTAGTATTATCTTCCCATTGTTTTTGTTGCTATATAGGGTTCTTCTCTTAGAAGTCCTTCTATTGATGATGTCTAGGTAAGTGACAAAAAAATACTATCAATTCCCTTGGCATCCTTCAAAACTTTGTCAATTTCCAAGGAGCCTTTAGGCGCTTGTTCTTACTCTACCTCCTTTTCCAAAAACATGGGTTTTGATGGTTTTAGCATGGAATCAACCCCAAAACTTTTCATTGTAGATGTACTCCCTTCTCCTTGAGATGCCTTAGTAGGCTCTTAGTTTTTCAATTGTTTTAAAGCATGCAACATCTACACCATTAGATATGTCAATCCATCCTGTCTTTGGTGCAATCTAATCATGTTGTCCTAGAAGAAGTTTTCGCATGGAATCAACCCCAAAACTTTTAATTGTAGATGCACTCCCTTCCCTTTGAGATGCCTTAGTAGGCTCTTAGTTTTTCAATTCTTTTAAAGCATGCAAAATGGCTCTTAGTTTTTCAATTGTTTTAAAGCATGCAACATCTACACTATTAGATATGTCAATCCATCCTGTCTTTGGTGCAATCTAATCATGTTGTCCTAGAAGAAGTTTTCGCATGGAATCAACCCCAAAACTTTTAATTGTAGATGCACTCCCTTCTCCTTGAGATGCCTTAGTAGGCTCTTAGTTTTTCAATTGTTTTAAAGCATGCAACACGGCTCTTAGTTTTTCAATTGTTTTAAAGCATGCAACATCTACACCATTAGATATGTCAATCCATCCTATCTTTGGTGCAATCTAATCATGTTGTCCTAGAAGAAGTTTTCGCGTGGAATCAACCCCAAAACTTTTAATTGTAGATGCACTCCCTTCTCCTTGAGATGCCTTAGTAGGCTCTTAATTTTTCAATTGTTTTAAAGCATGCAACATGGCTCTTAGTTTTTCAATTGTTTTAAAGCATGCAACATCTACACCATTAGATATGTCAATCCATCCTATCTTTGGTGCAATCTAATCATGTTGTCCTAGAATGAGTTTTCGATTTCTTCAGTTGTTAATTTGTACTTTTCTCTTCCTCCCTTTGCCATATCCTCTTCTAAATTTGGTGCCTGCAATTTCTTTTCCTCCATTCTTTGATATCTAATCTCTCTCTCACTAGGACACATCCACAAATTGATTTACCTTACAAACTAGAAAGATTAAAGCTCTAATAACACTATAATGACCTTTAACTAAAATATTCATATAGATTGCTTAGATCTGAAATAATGCAATTAAATCAACCAAAACATTCATATAAAATATTTAGATCTAAAATGGCCACATAAAATAAACAAATTTGCATAAATAAGCTAGTCGGAACAAAGTGTTTCATTTACACCTTTCATTCAAATGATTACATAGACTTGTTGATACAATTATTTGCTGACAAATAAAATTGCACTAATTACAAAGATATTTTAAAATTGATCAAACTATTGAAATATCCAAAACATTGCTATAGTCCTCCAAGTTGAAGCTACAACATTTGTATGAAGCTGCCCTCCAAAAACCAAAGACTTTTCATCCTTTGATCCCTAAATCCATGGGTTTTCATCCTTAGTCCAATAACTAAACACAAATGCTTGAACTAGGGTTTGGGTGTGCTGGTGAGATGATAAAAGATTATCCAAATTGATGAAATTGCTTGCCTTATATGAGTTGAAATACCTAGTGTGGGCCCATATGTGCTAGAAGTTGTTTGAGAGTTTCCTATCAATTTACATTCAAATTTGGGCCCATTAATGGCATCTCTCATCGACCTTGATAATTGGTGAATTTATTTGTTTGAACAAAAAGGTTTTGTTAAATTGCATGCTAGAAGGCAAGGGTTTAGGAAATGCTTACCAGATAACAAAATAGAGAATACTATGAAAGGCAGATATAGAGGGTTTGAGGAATGGGATTCCGAAGTGCTAGGATGCAACACAGTGGAGGTCCATGGATTCACATGCCAATAGGTGCTATATGGTTGGGTCCAGATTTTCGAGGGTCAAGATACTTTGCTAACACTTTAGCATAAGTAGGTTGTCATACTGAAGGTCTAAATAGGAATGTGTGAGCAAAGAATCTAGGGTCAAGGAGTTAGGGTGCTAGGTGAATAGACGAAAGTCCAAAGATGCACAAGAGAGAAGCAAGAGATGGAATGCAAGGAATGAAAGGAAGAAATGGCAATATGAGAAAGTTGAAAATGCCACCCAAGGCTAGGAAGCAATTCATACACCCACAAACTTAGAATTAGGAACACAAAAAAGGGCCCATTTCATACCCTGTAAGAACACAAATCATGTGAGTCAAGTCACATTTGTTCCGTAGAGTAGTGTGGTTGCGTGGTATTCAAAAAACTATAACCAATGATAGGGACACTAAGTTCTTAAGCCACTTTTGGAGAATTTTCTAGAAAATGTTGGACGAGTTGCAATTCAGTTCAGCATACCAGCCTCAAACTAAGGTGGTGAATAGGAGCCTACGCAATCTAATGAGGTGCATAGTTGGTGGCAATCCTCAACATTGGGATTTGGTGCTTCCCCAAACTGATTTTTCCCATAAATCCAGCATAAACAGATCTATGAGTAAGTCAACATTTCAAATTTTGTATGGTACAAATCCTGAAGGAATTGTAGACTTAATTGATCTGCCTATAATAGCCAATATGCTATAGATTTTGTAGAGAGCATTCAAGAGGTACATCGACAGATTAGGCACAAATTGCAGACAATGAATGAACAATATAAAAAAAGGCTGATTTACATAGGGGAAAAAAACTTTTTCAGGAGGGAGAAATGGTGATGGTACATTTGTGTAAGGAGAGGTATCCTCAAGGTACCAACAACAAGTTGAAACCCATGAAAATCAGTCTTTGCCAAATAATGAAGAGGATAAATGAGAATGCTTACCTAATTGATTTGCCTGAGAACTTATACATTGATCTTATTTTTAATGTTGATAACCTTCATTCATACTCTGCTGGGACAAAAGATGATCAAATGAATGATGAGCAGTATCAGAAGGAAAACAACAACTGCATCAAACACTTACTGAAGAAGAAAAGAGAGCAAGTTGAATAAGTGTTGATACCAAATCGGCTGCTACACAATCTAAGGCATATGAGTTGTATTTCATTAAATGGGAAGGCTGTCTGATTCCTACAACACTTGGATCATAGAGGCTGACATGCTTAAGTACAGCAGAACTAGTACACCATATGACCTTGCACAAGGAAGCCCTAAAGTTCTAAGAGATGGGGAGGATGATGCAGAGCGCCTTCAATGAAGACTCCTTCCACATCCTGTTTGTTAAGTGTACTGTTCAGTCTTTTTAGGATTTTGTTTTTCTAAAAATAGCAGTTTGTCAACAGCTCTGTTTTTTTGTTGAACTGCTCTGTTTTCAGAATGTGGAATAAGAGAACAATAAGGAACTATTTGCTATTTTGGGAATTAGAAGGTTAGAAGGGATTAAACTCATGTTTTTGAGTTTATAGTTAGTTTTTGGTTTTTGGAGATCAGAGGGGAAAAGATAGAGTTTTTGGTTGAAAGCTACGAACCTTTTTTCTGGGAAATAACAGGTCCTTGCTGCATATTTGTCGCAGCCTACAGGGAGCTCTTCCACTGTATTTTCAGAAAAGCATGTTTGCTAGATGGAAAGTTCGGATATATAAAAGTTAAAATTATTCTATCATATTATAAGTCAGATCTTGTATAACTGCTCTGTTTTTTAAAGGATATTATTGAGAGTTGTATGTTCTTTTGCATTATTATTTTCAGTCTGCTGCGTTTGTCTTATCTTAAGTGAGTTTAACAAGTTGCAGATAAGATGTAGAGAACTGTCTGCATCAATCTACAGTCTCCGGTTGGTAAAGTTTTTTAAGATCTGCTAAAAGCCCTCTGGCATCAAGTAATATCTGAGCAGGAATTGACCCCAGGAAGTCATTAATCTCCTTTTAAGAATCTGCATACATACCTGTAATTGAGAGGCAGGTTAAAAATGCTAGTATTTTGGCATTTTTTAACCAGCTTAGCACCTCTTACAAGGGTCTTGTCAAACTGGTGAAAGATGGGATTTTGCTGATCCTTGGGTAATTTCAGATCCGATATATAATTATAAATTTCCTAAATGGCTGGGGTTAAAAACTTCAGCAGGCACCAGCTCTAACGCTCAGACACTTGCAATTGAAAATCTGTATCTTGTATATATCACCAAAAATGATGAAAAGCAGGATTCTTACAATCTATTTACTTTCTTCTGTTTTGCGGTTTGAAACATGCTGAGCTGCATATTCACAAGTTATTAGACATGAACCTTCTTCAATTCAAATGTCAATGGCAGAATAATATTATATTTAAAAAATGGGTGGGTAGAATATGTCACATTCTAAAGTCTCAATCATATTAAAAGAAGAAACAAAATAATAAAGCAATTAATTTGTTTAGTAGTAAGAATCAATTTTGTGGGAGGAGAAAATCATGCTTGCCCCAACCCCAATCCCTAATGATGCCTTCATTAATTTCTAGTAGCTGTTAGAACAATTTTTAAATGATAAAAATCCTACTTGAACACATGCAATTATTCATATAATATGAAGCATAGATTTTTGCAGCTTCCTGAATAGGACGAGAACTTAACCCAAACAAGTAGGATTTGTGGCCATTGAAGAATTCTCTAACTTAATCTTTTCCGATTTGTACATGCAGGCTCTATGGAGGACAATCAGTGGTAAACGATAAGATTTCTGGAAGCAGAGGCTCTGGTATTTTTTTGAAATCCATGAAGAAACTGAAATTTCTCATGGTATTCAATTATGGCACAAAGAGAGCAACAGTGGAAGGTCTAGAAAACTATCATCCTTAAAATTTAGATACCATTTGGCTTGAAAGGATGTTAAAATTTAAGTAGTCTCCTCTTCTCCACAGACAAAGGGTAAAGAAAAAATGCCCAAAATCTTGTCATATGTTGGCATTCAAGGTAGAGGCCCCAGAAATTTCACACAGAGTACCTTTCAAATAAAAGATTAAAACAACAGGGAAACGTGACCTAAAATAAGTGGAAGCCTGTTTCACCTTTAAATGAGAATCATTGCAGAGAGCCAAGGCCAATGTCGTTTTACCACCACCTCGCATATACTGCAACCCCACAGTAGACACCTCACTATTGAACAAAAGCTCCTTCAAATCCTAAATGACTTTCACCAAACCCATGAAATATTGAGATTTTCCAGAACCATTTTGATGACTACAGCTTGTGGAATCTCCAACAATTTCAGTGCAGTCAAACAAATCATCTAAAACCCATTTGTTGAAGAATCATGGTATTTTGGCAAGGATTATTTGTAAGCATGGAAGCGTGTTTGAAGATGGACTCATTCAGTCCCCTACTTGTATCTGAAGCCTCCGATGGGTATTTTTTTTCAGATCTGCCAAAAGTCCTCTGGCACCAAGCAATATGTGGGCAGGAATTAACATCAAAAAGTTACTAATCTCCTTTTAAGTTTGATAATAGCATACCTATAACTGAGGGGCAGGTTAAAAGTGCTAGCATTTTCACATTTTTTAAGCAGCTTAGCATTTCTTGCAAAGGTGTCATAAAACTGGTAAAAGATGGGGTTTTGCTGATCCTAGGGCAATTTCAGATCCGATTTACAAATTTCCTGAATGGGTGGGGTTAAGAATTTCAGCAGTGCAGCAGGTCTAACGCTCAGACTCTTGCAATTGAAAATCTGCATCTTGTATACATCAGCTAAAAAGCAGGATTCTTTAGAGACTACTTACTTTCTTCTGTTTTGCAATTTGAAAAATGCTGAGCTTCATATTCACAAGTTAGTAGACAGGACTCTGCTTTAACTCAAATGTGAATGGCAGCAAGTAGAATTTATGCTTGAAAATAACGTTCGCTAGTGTTTTTGGAAGGAAAACAAGGCACAATTAGCTCCTGCAGAGTGAACAGAGGAATGCAGATTTATAAGAGACTAATTTGTTTGTTTGTGGCTTTTTTTAAAGATATTTTTTGGAGAGAAGAATATTAAGTTGTACCGTAGAAAAGTGGTAGAAATATACTAGCAATTGCACCAAGAGGAGGTCCAAGGATTACACCAATAGAAATGTATATGTAAGTTAACTTGCTAAGGAGATTTTTTTACTGTCTATATAATGTTGTAATACAGCTTTGAAATACATACAATATTTTCTACAACAATTGAAAAATGTTTGTATTACATATTTGTTTATAGTTAATTGAAGGAAAGATTCGTAAAGATTTCAATTTTGAAGAATTTGTAGTCGACGATTCCCTTTGCTTGTACAAAATGAACCTGGAAAGAGTTTAATGCTTTTTCATTTCTTTTGTTTCTACACATTGAAACAAGCAGTTAGTGGACTTATATCATAAATGCATGGTTGGTCTTATGTTAAAGGTACATAGTGTAGAAAGCAGAAAGTTTGTGTTAAGCAAAGGAATTATAGGTGAGAAAATATAATATTGGTAACATGGAAAAATCGCTTGATGCAGTAGTGTACGAATGTCAAGCTTGCACTTGTATACCATAAAATTGTGAATGTATTAAGTAATTTAAATTAGAATTACTTTGTAAAGCGTATACTATGAAGATGGTAACAAAAAAATATAGATTGAAAGTTAATGTATAGAAGGTTGCATTGGAAATTGTGTGACTGAACTTATTATAATGAGAGTAGATGTAGCCGAGACTTGTCATTTTCCTGATAATTGTTTAAAGATTAATTTTCATTCTAGAATATTGATCAAGGAGAATGGTGGTTCTATCTGATGATCCTTTATTGATTTAACTCTAGACATAGCTGTAAAGATTAAGCATAAGTTTTTATTTTATTTGAACCTAAAAAACAGAATGCAACACAGCCATTTTTCCAAAAAAAAGGGTAGGAGGCAAATATATGAAGTAACCTGCCTGCTTGATAGCATTAGAATGTAAGTGATTCTATCTTGTAACACATATATAATCATGTCCATTAGGCTGTGGTCTAGAGTAAAATGAGGCACTTATCATAAGGATGACCCAGTTCAAGCCCCTATAAGCGAACTTTTCCTGCTAATATGGCTGTCATGCTAATACAACAGATCGTAAAATGGAAAAATTAATTATATTTTCTGTGATTCATCGATCCTATGGTTATGCATCTTTACGAGTAAAAGAATGTATGTCACCACATGAGTTGTATTTCAGATTGCATGGAGTCATTACCCTTGCACACATGAATGATCTAACCTAAAATTAAATATATCTCATTTGACGATCGCACACCAGGTTATGCATCTTTATGGATAAAAGAATGTATATAACCACATGTATGAGTTGTATTGCATGGAGTCAT